>RJWK010018779.1:0-33007 GCA_004363435.1 Platanista minor
TCCAGGTGGTCACAAAGCACCGAGCTGATCTCCCTGTGCTATGCGGCTGCTTCCCACTAGCTATCTATTTTACGTGTGGTAGTGTACATATGTCCATGCCACTCTCTCCCTTTATCACAGCTTACCCTTCCCCCTCCCCATATCCTCAAGTCCATTCTCTAGTAGGTCTGTGTCTTTATTCCTGTCCGGCCCCCAGGCCCTTCACGACACTTCTTTTTTTCTTAGATTCCATAGATATGTGTTAGCATGGTTTTCTCACATTCTTGAGGCCAGATGGAGCTGTCGGGATTCTACTTCCTCCAGAGTCTTTAGGGGAAATTCTCTTTCTTTACCTCCTCCAGCTCCCAGTGGCCGCACCTCTCCAATCTCTGCCTCTGTGGTCACATGGCCTCCTGCTTTTGTGTCTGCGTATCTTCTGCATGTCTCTGAGAATGACACCTGTCATTGGATTTAGGGCCAACCTGGGTAATCCAGGGTGATCTCATCTCAAGATCATTAATTTCCTTGCACCTGTAAAGACCCTTCTTCCAAATAAGGTCACATTCCCAGGTTTCAAAGATGAGGACATGGACATATCTTTTGGGGGACCACCTTTCAACTCATTAGACTTTTAAACATTTGTCAACCTTTTTAAAATTCCTTCCATGTTTATTGGTCCATAGGCAGATTAATTGCCTCCTTAAATCAATTCAAATCTATGTTTTCCTAGAAAAAAATCAATTTCTAGCTTTTCAGAAATATTGAACAAGATACACATACACATCTATTTCTTATAATTAGTTTATTGTCCTCAGAATATGTTGTTAAATTCTTATAATTGATTCATTTTTTTCTTCTCTTGTTCAGTGTTACTGGCCAAATACATAGATTTCATATTAGAAGTTTTTCTTCACTTTTCTGTTCTGAGTTTTATTCTTGTTGATATTTCCTAAACTACCTCTTCTTAAAATACTGTATTTTAAAGTAATTCTCTTATTTAGGGTCAGTAAAATAAGCAGGGAATGCCACTCCTCTATCATTTTACTTTATTTCTCTCAGTTAAATTTACTGTAAAAAACGGATACCCTTTAAATTGGGATTTGCAACAAATGAAATCCTTTTTTTTCCTTTGAACTTGGACCCCCAGCCCAGCCCCGTGCAGTCACGGGAACCTTTATCTCTGACTTTAACCTTTTCACCTCCTCATCCCACCAGAGGCCTCGTTAACATCTCCATTTAATAATTTCCACTAACAACCCAGAACTCAATTAACATAATAAGCGTTCCCCATCTGCACTGAGGGGGCTTCTCATCACAGGCTGAAAACTCGTTTCTGTACCGGAAAGTCACTGGGAATAATTAGAATGGACGTGTGAGCACCCCTCAGCCTGATGTTCCTCCTGCCACGGGGTGTAGTTAGCAGGTTGTGCAAACCTAGCTGTTGTCACCTCTGCACAGACTCGATCCTACATCTGGAAGAAAGCCTCTCTGGATTTTGGATAACAGGTCCTATGATGAGGACTTGGGTGGGATGGTTGAGAAGTTGATGGTCATCTAGGGGGAGGGTCAGGCTTGGTGCTGACCAGCTGAGTCACCTGTTCCCATCTCTTTCCCACTTGGAGCTTTAGGATCCTCATCAGGAAAAGGAAAGAGGGACCGCAAGGGAGTGAAGGCTTTTCCCAGCCACCGGGGAAAAAAACGTGTAAAGCCCTGCAGTCAGAGGGACACCGGGGCTGAGTCAATGCCCAAATGCAGGGCAGTTGCTTCTTGGGCGCAATTACTGCCACTGACTCTGCCCCGGCAGCTCCCAGCTCCTGCCCTCCCTTCTGTGGAGCAGCTTCTCTTCCTCCCGAGCCCTGAGGCTTTTCCTCGGCCTCCTGGACCTCCTCTGAGGAAGATGCCACAGTCTTCTCCCGACCTGCATCCTTCCCACCTCCCCATCCCTGCTTCCCAACCCCACCCAGTCCCTCCTCCTTTCAGTGTGCTCACCTGGATGTCTCAAAGGAACCACAAATCCAGCTTCAAAACCAAGACTAGTATTTGCCCCCCAGTCTGATATTTCTAGTGTTTCCCATCTCTGAATGTTGCACAGGGCAGAAATCTAGAGATCTTCTTTGACCTTTCCTTCTCCCCCATACATAATTCCTCAGAATGTTCTGTCAATTTTATCTCGATTCCATCTATTTCTTTCTGCGCCCTCTATAGATTCCTAGTCTAAGCTCGATCCTTTTTCGTCAGCTTTCTAACTAGCCTCCCTGGATCTACAGTGGCTTCCTCCGTTCGGTCCTCCACGCGACAGCTACAGTGGTCATTGTAAATGCATGTTGGATCCTGCCTGACACATCAGCATCCCCCTCCCTCGGCTCGCACCATGACACGTGACCTCGGGACACCTTCCATCCTCTGGCTCCCACCTGCTGCTCCTCTGTGTTTTCTCTTGCTCTTCGTGTGCAGCTGCCCCAGACTTCTTTCAGCTCCTTGGAAATCTGTGTTTTTTTCTGCCCTGGTTATTGGTCAGGCAACACCCTCTGCTTGCAATGATACTCACAGGGTCCCATTATGCTTCACTTAGTTATCACCTAAGAACCTTAGCTCAGGATGACTTCTTCTGGTCATCATCCCCTGACGAGTCTGTTTTATATGCTCCCCCAGAACCACAGTCATTTTCTTTGTCCATATTCGGCATCTGTTAATGTGAACCTTTAAGTCATATCTTTCACTCCCCAGGAGTTCCATAAAGGTGGAGACAATATCTGGTTTTGGTCCCTGTTCAACTCAAACCTAGCCCATCATAAGAATTTAAGAAATACTTATTAAATTATACTCCAATATCATCTTACTTTTAAAAGAAATGTCAGGGATTCTTTTGTCACTTGGTGTCACTGAGTCATCTCAAACAGCTCTGCACATATATGTTATAAAACACTGAAAGTAAGAATACTGGGGGTGGTGGGAAGGTTGGGAGGCATTTGGTGTGGTTTCTGAAGTAGATACTGGAAAAATACATGGCAGAATGAAATTTAGAGACAACTCGACCTATCAAATCTCCATCACCGCATAACAGAGTTCTTCTCGAAGCTTCAGTTACTTCTTCTATAAAATGGAGAGAATGCTACCAGAATTAAATGACAGGCAACACTTCCTGGTACATAATAGGAGTAAAGTTAGTTGCACGTGGGAGACAAGATAGTTCAGTGTATCTCTTGGGTCCAATGTCACTGTGATGGTGGGGAAAATGAAATCGGTCCATTTAGTCTCTAATTTCTTTGTGGAAAAAGTGGGAGAAGATTTCATCGTTGAGATTCACTACTGGTAAAGAGCACACTTTGTCACATTACATAGTTTGGCATCAAATTTCAGGGCTGACATTTTATTTGAGTGTCATCGTCACCCAGATCTGGTCTACCTTATATATTTCTACTTGTGAACTTGGATGGACAGTGCAGCTGAGCTTAAGTTGAGAAAGGAAATAGAAGCAGCTGGTCAGCTTAATTCAGAGTGGGCTTTGTGGGCAAACTTCAGCAATGTTTGATCCTGACCTGTTTCACAAGTATGTGGCACTAATATCAAAGAGCTATTCATTCCCGAAGTCCTGGTCGACACTACCCAGGCTTTTGAGTACAAAATTAATAACTAACTAAAAGCAGAGTGTGATTGAAGAATGTTTCCATGGAGGTGACTGTAGGGTTTTCTTATATCCCAGAGCCCTTCTGACCTAAATGAGGAGAATAGCAGCCTGGCTGATACAGCATCTGGCAGGTAAGATGAGCAGCACAACAAAGGAAAGAATGAAAATGCTGGAGAATGTTTGCTAGAACCCTGCTTCCCCAAGTTTTCATGTTATGAAATATATAGAAAATAGTAATGTTTGTAAAATATACTGTTTAAAAAAAGAGTAAGGCCCAGGCATTCCCACCTCGAGTGTAAAGAGGGATCAGTGTCTTAGCAAACCTGCATCCACCCTAGAGAACCAGGCTGGGAAGCTCTGATCTAAAAGGAAGAGAGCTTTTCTCTGGGGCTGTTCTCTGACTCCACCATCAGGGAGGAGGAGAGAAGATATAAAATTATCAAGTTTGAGAGCATTCACTGAGCCCTATTTCTAGGTGATCAACAGTAGCATGAGGGCTTTAAAAATGCCATTATTGGAGGAAAGACTCTTGCTTCCTGATGGCTGTCTCACTCTCCCTTAAATTGGTCTCCTTCCATCATGGAGAGGTGAGAAGTCAAATCCAATGTTGGGAGGGGAATTAGGGAAAGAACAAAGAGTCTCCCTCAACCTTACATCTACTGAAACAAAAGAAACTTCCTTGTGTCACTGTGACTCATTAGGTGTTTGGGGTTGAAGGCTCACCTAATCATAAAACTTGTCCTTTTTCAGTGTCAGATCAAATGTACGAGTGGATGGTCCAGCAGCACCGAGGCTAGAGACCCGTGTCCTCATCTCCTCCCCAAGCTGTGCCCTTTGTGAGTCCACTCATCGTTGGGCTGGAGGGACACAGGAGGAAACCTGACACCTACGTAACCTTAGCCTGACTCAGGGAGGGGACCTGATGTGATTGCTAATAACAGGCTCCTTCAAACTGTCAGCCCGTAGGATGCCACCGTCACTGTCAATCGCCACTGGGGTTTCATAGCTTGGAGAAGATCATTGCTGTTCACTGTGCCTATTGAGCAGACAATTTGCTGGCAGACAAGGAACTGTGGATAGACCCTAGACTTGATTATACATATAGTACTTTTTTTTCTTTTTAATTACAATGGTCTTCTTTGAGCCACAAGTGGCACTTCTGTTATTATCCTGCAGGAGGTTCCTCTGAGTCACCCTCTAGGACAAGGGCTTGTACTGTTTGCAGACCTCCCCATGTGGGGAGTGTTCTGTGCCTTCAGCTTCCAGCTCTCTACAGGCACCTAACAATAAGGTTGTGTGCAAGGCTTGTTCAGTTTATTAAACCAGGACAGTAGGGATTGAATTAGAGGACAGCATGTGTTTTCAGAAACAAAAAAAAAAAGGTCAAGCTGGGGTGTTCCAATCCTTTCACTTCAAAGCAAATAGACCCAGTAACAAAGATCTCTCTCTCTCTGCGCATGTGCACACACACACACACACACACACACAGACCACACTTAACGAGAAGCAACATTAAAATTGCTAGAGAGCCTTCTACTAATTTCTGTGACACGTTCTGAAGCTTTAGGTCATTACACTCGTCCTTAGCCTAAAGATATTTCATTCTCTTTCCCTCACATGTAATTTCAGTATGTGTATTCTAAGTATACCTCCACGCATTCCTACTTTTAAATTCCCACAACAATCCTATGTGGTGAGCATCATTCTTCCCATTTAAAAAAGCCTCAAAAAGGCTTCATGACATCCCTGAAGTCACATAGCTCATAGGTGACAGTCCTAAAATTCAAGTTCAGTGTTTTCCCATTTTACCGCAGCTGCCTGTCACAGCAAAGTTCCATAGCCTCTATTCTGAAATCTCCACACCCATGACACTCTGCAAAACCCATGCAAATGTGGGGTTCCCTACAGGCAAATGTCTCCAATCCAACAATCGTAACCTTCTCAGACATCTCTTTTGGAAATTCATATCCCTCCTTAGCAAGGACGATGGGCTTGCATCCTCATATCTGCATTTTCCCTGAGCATGTGTCCAGCTTCACCCGTAAATCCTCAAATACCTCTGAACCTAAGAGCAAAGCCCCACTCACTCCCTCACAGGCCTAAGTGGGCACCAACATGCTTACTGACCTCATGCTCGGGGTGACCACATTATTTATTATCTAAAAAAGGACTCTGAAGAACAAGAGGCTCTATAAATCCCAGTACTAGGACAACAGATGAAAACAGTAACACTCCTGAGCAGGTGGGAAAACACAGTAATCTTACTCATAAACTTAGCCCTTTGTTCAACACCATTAGTCTAAGTCATGGGTTTAGAGTCTTTAAAGAGAGGATCAGCACATTCTGGTAATTGACCCTCATGTTTTCCCTTTGTCCACCAAAATAGTAATGTACTAAACTTCAAGTGGTGTTGATCTAAGGACATAGGACATTTTTACAGATCCAGTCAAAGTTCATATATGTGCACACACTTGCACACACACATATACACACTTGGCTCTTCAAATCACCTTCAAGTTCAAGAAAAGTGCTATACCTAAGGCAGTTGGTTTGGATTGTTAGAAAATCATCAATAAAACATAAATGGTCAGGGAGGAGATTTCAGGTTTTGTCCACTGAGGAAATCACGTATAATTTTTTGACCCCAAGACTTCCTGTGGAGTTAATGTCTTGGTCATGCTCCCAGGGCACATTTAAAGACTCCAGGTGCCCTGTGTCTGAGGCAGGTTTGGAAAGATTTGCTTGCACACCGTTTGCTATCCTGCCTTTGAATATGGGAAAAAAACAGGCTGAGCCCAAACATCAATCATTTCTTTTAAAGATTTCATTTTCACAAAATGCATTGACTTATTAGAAAGAATTCTGGCAGTAAAAGAGTAAACATTTTTATATACATTGCATGGAGAAAACAAAACTGAATATAATTATTCTTGTCAGTTGCAAAACATACTTCAACAAAATCAAGTTGAAATATTTTTCCATAATATTTAAAAGAGTGTGATAATAGCACAGGAATGGAAAATAGGTCAGTTCCCAAGATAGAGTCCAGATAGACTCCATAAGTTTTAGTATGTGATCAGCTGTGGGGAAAGTAGAAGCATTCTGTAAATGATGTTTAAAAAAGGATAATTTTCCATTTGGAAAAGAGTGAAGTTGCATTCCTCTTCTCCATCTTCACCTCGTCCTGGCCCTGCCTTTAGCAAACAGTGACATGGGCGCTCACCTCTCTCATAGAGTCTGTTCACGATCTGGAGAGGTTCTCAGGACAGACCAAGGGTGTGGCATTCCTCCTGAGTGACCACTCCAGAGGGCGATTGCCAGGACACTAAGCCCTTCCTCTACCTGGAGCAAGGAGCACATGGTACCCACACGAAGGCAGCTGAGGCTCCAGGATTTCTAAGTAAAAGGGGATTCAGTGCTTTTGCCTTGAAAATGAGTCATCCTTGGTTCCTTTCTTTCTATGACACTCATAACCTAACCATCAGGAATCCCTGTAGCTCTATGAAACTTGTCCAGGATATGACTACATTTATCAGCTCTACTGCTCCTACTCGGATCTAAGTTCCCATCACCTGAATCCTGGCAATGGCCTCCTGATCAGTCTCTCCACTGCAGTCCTTCCCCGCCCCCCGCCCCGACCCCGCCATTGATTCTGTTCATCCAGTCAAGGACTTGCAGATTCAACGGCTTCCCTTGGCTTCCCATCCCTCTCAAGCGCCAGAGACAGTCCTTAGAATGGCCACGGGCTCTTTCAGACATGTCTCTCGCTCCACCCATGGGATGTCTCTCTGACCTCATCTCTCACAATTCTCCTCCGCGCTCTAGTCCAGCCACACTGGCCTTCTGGCTATTTCTTGCACATCTCAGGAGCGCCCCGACTCAAGGCTTTTGTACCTGCTGTTTGCTCCAACCTCTTAACAAGAATGGCTTTCACACACCCCTCATCAGACCTTTTCTCTAATAGTGTGTGGGGAAATGGTCTGTGTATTTATTTGTGCTATTGGTTAAAGCCACGCCCTTCTGTCCCCCACAAAAATGCACAGAAGTCTTGGATATAGTTTCACGGACTTCAGAGAACCCTAGAAACTGACTCACATAACCCCAAAGTTTCAAACTGCTGCAGTAAAGCATTATGAAATCATAAAGACAACTACAGTCACAGAAACACATACAGGTTTCCTGCGAGACTGTCTGAAGCCTTGTCCAAAAGTACACCACCCTCATCCTCATAATGAAAGTCCACGGGAAAAATCTGACTCACTCCCCAGAAACTCCTTAGAGACAACTTTTCTGAAATACCTGAATCAATAGCAACCTCAGTGATTAGGTAATGCTTCTCAGTATAAGTCTACCTTGTTTCCAAAGAAATTATCTTTTTCAGTAGCTCTTTGCAGCTGAGCAAATGCTAAGACCATTGGGGAAACCTATTACCTGGCATTAATGGAGCTTGAAAAAGAAGCCGACACTGTTACTAATACCCTCATTCTGGACTCAGAGATAAGAGCCCTTTCTACGCGGAGCTTTGTTAAAAGTGAAATTTCGCATCCTGGCTGCAGATAAGATGTCCCTGGTTGTCGAAAGCATTCCTGGGCTTCCACTGAACATGTAACGAATGGAGCAGTCTGTGCCGCAGACTCTGAGAAGCTATCACCCTCTTCCCTGACCTTTCCTTTTTTCATCTTCCCCAGGCCCTAAATCAACAATAGTGCTGACTCTTCTCCAAACCCCGTAAGCCCAGCCTGTAGGCCAGGACACTCAGGACACTCATCATAAAGTGAGCGTGAGGCTCACTCCCCGTGGTCGTGCAAGGGAGTCCAATGCCAGTCTCTGCATGGTGCCTCGAGCCAGGCCTCACTGTGAAACAACCAGAGCGCTCAGACCAGGAACAGTGACCATGAACTAAAGCACTAACCGACTACAAGATATTACATAGCAGACGTAATTAAGCAAATTAAACTGCACGTATCCCCACTGTGATCCATGCTGACTTCATGAGACTTAGTTTGATATTCACAAGAACAATATTTCCAAGAAGCAGTTCTATCAAAATGAGTTCTCATCTCTTGGTTCCTACACTCCATCCTTTCCCACATCCACTGGCCTCTAAGCCTGTCTCCTGCCCCCTCTCTCCATCCTTTCAAAAGCACCCACTACTCAACTCCTAAGTGTGTCTCACGCCATGGTGTGTTGGTGGACTACCACAGGATGGCCGTGCACGGCCAAGGTCCATGATCGAGACTCCCTAGAGAGGTCCCTGCACCTTTCTCAGGAGTAACTGGGTGCACCTGCAGCCTGTTCCTTTACTATAGCCCTTCTCCTACTGTGCTGTATTCACTTTTTACACCCTCCTCATACACCGTTAGATTGAGAACCTCAAGTTAGAGACCATCTTAGTCATTTTATCCACAGGACCTACCTTCTCCATAATAGTTTCTCAATAATTGTTTATTCTGTGGATGAATGTGTATCCAGTTTTTTAAACTCAATGAGGGAACAAATATAAAAAGCTTCATTTCTTTCTTCAATCACTGCCATCAAGCAGCCTCTGCCGGGTCACAGTTATATATAATGATTTTAGATAATTAAAAGTCATAGTCAGCTATTTTAAAAGACCAGGGTTTCTAAACCAAACCTTCAAACTGACACCTTCTTGCTTCTCTCTTGCCATCCCTGGTGGCCCTGGGCCCTCTGCTCGGCAGTTGTCTAAGTGCTGCTCCTTCGTGGGCATGCTGTGGGTTCTTTAGAGGCCTCTGCACTGCCAGATCGCCCCGGGAGTACTGGCAGCCTGGGCTGATCTCCGGACATCTTCCCATCTGTACCTTCTCCCCTGAAGCCCACAGGAGGCCGGGAGCTGCCCTCCAGCTGGGGATTGGGTCCGTGAATCGAGCTGGTTCCAACTGGTCACCGGTGGGCAGTCTCTGTTTCCCAGTGGTGATACATGCCTCCTGCCATATCAGGATTGTGGGGACAGACCACCCACTGCTCCCAGACGTCCTGCCCTACCATGCCTGTAGGCTCTGCCCGACTCATTCCTGGAATTCTCCAGGCCTGATGCAGAGGGCAGGCAGGCAGATCTCATCCTCCCCACTGGGCATCTGTATTACAGAGGACAAAATTCCTGCCTCTAAAGTGCTTCACTTTGCTGGAGCACCAGGCATTATATGGGCCATCGTAAGGCACTGTGATGCACCTAATGATAGATATATAAACATGGGGTGCTTTGGGAGATCACGGAGGAGCACCTAACCATGACGGGGATCCAGTCAGGACACTCTGGCTGCCAGTGTATCGAGATGCTTTATACAGGTTGACAATAGCCACTTCTGCCCTCCTTATGCCTCCAGCCACACCTTCCCTTTCTCCTCAGCCTCTCTGGGGACCCCAAATCCAACAACTAAAGTTACATTCCTAGCGGTGGGTCCTTGGGACCCCGCACCAGCACCAAGGTCATGGTCTTTTCTGATTATTGGGCTCCTGTGCCTAAGTGTCTGTAAAAGATTTTGGCTGTCACACTTGTACCTAACTCTACTTTGAGGGGTTAGGGAGTGTGCTGATTTTCTATTATTACAGATTTTGCAGCTTAGACAACACACATGCATTCTCACATTTCTGTAAGTTGGAAATCCAGGGTCAGTGTGGCTCAGCTTAGAACCTCACAGGCTGAAAGCAAGGCATCATGGGGCCACATCCCTTTAGGAGGCTCTGGAGAACAGTCTGCTTCCACGTTCATTAAGGTTGTCGGCAGGACTGAGGTTCTGGCTTCCTGGCTGGCTGTCCGCGAGGGCTGTTCTCAGGTTCCAGAAGCCACCCACGATCCTCAGCTCGTTGCCCCCTCCCTCCATCTTTAAAACCTGAAACAGCAGGTCAAGTCCTCACACTCTGAATCCCTTTGACCTCCTCTCTGGCCTCATCTTTCCTAATTTCCTCATCCACCACATCTGACTCCAGCCAGAGAAATTTCTCTGCTTATAAAGCACAAGTGGTGAGATTGGGCCCGACTAGAACATCCAGGCTAAACCCCTACCTGAAATCTGGAACACAAACTCCCTTCACAACAGTACATAGAGTAGCATCTGAATAAATGACAAGGGCACAGATATCTCGGGGGAAAGGGGCATTTTTATTTATTTATTTGTTTGTTTATTTTAACGCCTTTATTGGAGAATAATTGCTTTACATTGTTGTGCTAGTTTCTACTTTATAACAAAATGAATCATCTATACATATACATACATCCCCATATCCCCTCCCTCTTGCATCTCCCTCCCACCCTCCCTATCCCACCCCTCTAGGGGGTCACAAAGCACCGAGCTGATCTCCCTGTGCTATGCGGCTGCTTCCCACTAGCTAGCTATCTTACGTTTGGCGGTGTATACATGTCAGTGCTACCCTCTCACTTCGTCCCAGCTTACCCTGCCCCCTCCTCGTATCCTCAAGTCCACTCTCTATGTCTGTGTCTTTAATCGTGTCCTGGAAAGGGGAATTTTTAGATTTCTGCAACAACAAGGAGTTCCCTCGGGGGGGCTAAAGTCTAACTTGAGATCTGAGGACAGGAGGTAGGAGGAAGATTTGGAAGAGGGTATCTCAGCTGAAGCCAGAGGAAGCCCAGTCCGCTTGGAGCTCTGACACTAGTTTAATATGGGAAGCAGGCCAGGTGACAGGTGATGGAGGGATAGGGTGGGACCTAGAGCAAAGGCCACTTTACAAAGAGCCCTGCATCCCACCCGAAGGATCTACTCTTCATCCTCAGCCTCTCCCCATTGGTTTGTTGCAATCTTTTTCCCACATGTGGGATCATTTTCTCCAGGTGTGTGATTTCAATCTATCAAGTGCACAGTTAGAAATATTTGTTCCTCTCCTATGTTTTGGAAGATTTTGATTAGCAGAGTTGGAGCAAAGAGGCTCTGCTTAGTTCTCAGCCAACCAATAAATCTCAAGTGCTTTGATAAGTGAGCTTTGATTGTCCTGATCACACCCAGAGGCAGTGCCCTCAAGGGTTAAGTCTATTAAATTGTCAGATATTTGAGATTATTCACATTTTATGGGAGGCCTAGAAAGGTGAGAGACTTGCCTAATTTTACACAGGAAGTGAAAGAGTGAATTCCAATCCCAGTGGCCCTTTGTTATTGAGGTAGGAGTGTGGACAGTAAATGAGAGGTATAATTTTCTTCTGACTTTTTGTTTTTTTTTTTGGCATCTATCCTTCTACTCTTATGCCTAATTGGATTTATTTATGTTTTCTTTCTACTTGTTTTGCTTAATTAGATCAGCCAGTGTTTTATACCTTTTATAATTTTCTTTAAAGAAACAACTCGTTATTTATATACTTCCTGCTTCTTTTTTTTCTAACTTATCACTGTCTGCTTTTGTCTTAGATGTACTTTTCCACTTTCTTTTCATAAAGTTGATATTGTTCTCTTACTAATCATGTGGGTTAAATGTTTTATTTATTATCATTATGGCTTAATAAAAATACTTAGGGTTATAAATTTAACATGGCATAAAATATGTATACTTCTCAATTACTCGTACATAATACCCTCAACACTATAATTTTTAAATTAGTCCGTAATTATTTTTTTAATTCCCTCTTTGAATCAGGAGTTGTTTCAGGGGCTATTTCCATATTTTAAAACATCTAAATGATCAAGACTTCTGTTTGCCCTTTTGTTATTAATGTTTTAATTTCCCCATTTTTGAATTATTTATTTCTATTCATCTTTTAGTTGGCTAGGATATTTCTTTAGATTACGTTTGCCAAAAATAATTTCTGAGCGATTTATTTTCTATGTTTCTAATTTCTGCTGTTGCTTTCACACTTCCTTGTGTTGGTTTTCTATTGTAGGGTAAGACAGTGGCTTAAAACAAGCACCATTTACCATCTCACAGCCCCTGCAGGCCAGGAGTCTGGGCCTGGCTTCCCCCAGCGTCTTAAGAGGTTGAAGTCAGGGGTCAGCCAGGTGAGGGGCTCATCTGAGACTGAGGTCCTCTCCAGGTTCACATGGCGTTTGTCAGAATACATTTCCTTACAACTACAGAACTTGCTTCTTTAAGGCCAGTGGGAGGAACTCTCCAGGAAGGCCATAGCCCTCCTTTAGAGGTCTTCATCTGATTAATTGAGATAACCTCCACCCAGATAACTTCCCTTTTGATTAACTCAAAATCAACTGATTTGGAAACTTATTTATATCTGCAAAATTCCTTCGCCTTTGACATGTGCTGTAGTCTAATCGTTGCGGTAGTATCCAATTGTACTTACACCCTCCCTACACTCAAAGGGAGGGTTGCACCAGATGTCATCTTAGAATTCTGCCTACCATTTCCGTTTTAATATGTCTTTGTCTTTTCATCTCAGTTTGGTCTCTTGCTTGGTGTCTTGCTTCATTTTTATAGCTTCCATAACATCTTCCTGAATGTTGAAGGGAATGCTTATCCCTGACTAAGAGACCGTCTCTCTTCTGACCCTGGCTGGGTCTCCCTGTCTCTCACAGGCCTCCTGATTCCAGCCTGTACTTCCTACATGGCTCTTATTCAAATATGACCTATGGAAAAGAAGCTTTCATGTTTTAGATGTTATCTTACTCTTTCTAGATAGTCTTTGGTTATTGCTTATAAACTACTCCAAGTTCCCTTTAACCATGTTGCAGGCTTACCTATTTGGTCACACACACATATGAGGTCCTTTCTAGTAATATAGGCAGATAGGTGAGAGTTTTCTATGCTTCTGTAAACTTCCTATCAGTTATAAGGGAAGTATATCACTACACCAAATTCTGCCACGTGAGTGGACATTTATTATGCAAGCACAGAACAGCATTATTGCCTATGCTCCAAACTCGATGGAGTCTCAGCTCCCTACTTTGTGTTCTACTAGTACGTTGCATTAAAAGTTTATACAATACAAAGCAACAATATTCTAACAATAGGAATGGCCTGACTACCAGATGAACCCAAGTTACTAAGAGACCTTTTAATTAATAATTGCACACTTATACTTAGGAATTAAGCAGAGGGGCCATCACTAGTGATAAAGACCAGAGGGCTCCTTAGCTCCTTAAACTGAGTTCATATAAGGAGGGAGGTTGTCCTAGACAATTCATTATCTTGAACACCACGTATTTCACCAGTGAAGACACTTTTTGACTTTTCTTTCTAGTAATGGAAGATTTGGTAATTCAAACTGACCTACTCTCTGTGAAAAACTAGAAAAGCTGGATATAATATTAAACAACACAAGGCTGCTTGGTGTCACTAGAAAACTTATAAGAAAGTAAAAATTGCTGGGCCAAGGTAAAATTGCAGACAAACTAGGGGTAGGGGCGTTAAAAGATACAAACTATTATGTATAAAATAGATAAGCAGCAAGGATATGTTATACAACACAGAGACTATAGCTAATATTTAATAATAACTATAAATGGAGTAAAACCCTTTAAAATTGTGAAAAAAGAATAGAAAAAGTGGGAGCACTCCTGTAACTCATTTTATGAGGCTAACATAACTTTAGTCCCCAAACTTGACAAGGATAGAAAAAAAATATATAGACCAATTGCACTATAGAATAAATATGCAAAAATCATAAATAAATAATATGAAATGAATACAGTGAAGTATAACAATGATACTACATGACTATCAAGCTAGCTTTATTCAGAACACAAGATTGGTTTAATATTTAGGAATCAATTATTATAATTCATCATATTAAGATAATCTAGGAGAAAAATCAGTCATCTCCAGAGATGCAAAAAAAATTTATAAAATTTAGCAACCTAAGAGAAAGAAAGAAGAAAGAAAGAAAGAGAGAAAGAGAGAGAGAGAGAGAGAGAGAGAAAGGAAGAAAGAAAGAAAGAAAGAAAGAAAGAAAGAAAGAAAGAAAGAAAGAAAGAAAGAAAGAAAGAAAGAAAAGAAGGAAGGAAGGAAGGAAGGAAGAGAGAAGGAAAGTAAAGAGAAGAAAGGGAGAAAGTGAGGGAGGAGGGAGGAAGAAAAGAAGGAAAAAAAACCAAATGAGACAAAAACACATTTGAGCAACCAAGGAGAAACCCTGATAATGGGCTGCGAGGGAAACATTAATAGTGAATAAATATTGTGCTTATTGGGCTTCCCTGGTGGTGCAGTGGTTGAGAGTCTGCCTGCCGATGGAGGGGACACAGGTTCATGCCCTGGTCCGGGAAGATCCCATGTGCCACAGAGCTGCTGGGCCCGTGAGCCATGGCTGCTGAACCTGTGTGTCCAGAGCCGTGCTCCGCAGCGGGAGAGGCCACAACAGTGAGAGGCCCGTGTACCTCAAAAAAATATATATTGTGCTCATTTAGTTACTGGTTGAAAGCCAGGAAGATAAGGATGGCACCTTTTATTCAACTTTTTACTGGAGGTCCTATTCTAGGTGAAAAGAAGGAAAAGAAAATAAAGTTATACTATTTAGGAAAAAAACACATTAAACACAGGTTTCCCAAGGCAAAATGATTACTTACATAGGAAATATGGAAGAGTCTACAGATAAAATAGTAGAAGGAAGTAAGCCTAGTGAGGTATTAATATAGAGTGAAAACATAAAATCAATTTTATTTCTATGTATCTTCAATCAGAAAGTTAAAATACTAATTTTAAAGAAAAGATACAATTAACAATAAAATAAAAAAATAATACTTAAAAATGTAATAGAATGTATGAAAGCACCAAAAAAATCAAAAAAGCATTTAAAAAACAAGATACAGTAAAGAAAATAATAAACATTAAATAATATTAAACAAATATTAAGTAAATAAAGATACAGGAGAAAAATACAGATTCTAATTGGGAGATATACCATGTTTATAGACTGGCAGACTCAACATTTTAAAGATGACAGTTTTCCTCCAAAGATCTGAAAATTCAGTGCAATTTCAACCAAAATTCAAACAGGATTTATTGTAGAACTGAAAAAGCTGATTCTAAAACATGCATGACAATGCAATGGGCCAAGACTATCCAAGGCACTTTTGAAGACCAAAGTGGAAAGATTTGCTCTAATGCTTGTCACAATGTATTATACATTTACAGTAATTAAACCAGGGTGGCATTGGCACAAGGACCAATGGACTAGAAAAGCACACCCAGAAATAACCTATACGTACATGGATGCTTGATTTATGTTACAGGTAAAACTACAGAGCAGAGGTAAAAGAAAGGTCATTTCAATAAACAGTGCTGAGGCCATTTCTAACAATAAATGAAATATGATTTTATCTCATACCATACATAAAATAAATAGACTCAACAGTAAAAAGCAGAAAAGCTTCTAGAAGATGACCTAGTGTAGCATATTCCTGGCCTTGGGTAGTGAGTATTCTCTCTTTATTTCCCTTGTTTGTCCGCTTTATTTGTTTTTAAAAAAATTTTTATTGGAGTATAGTTGCTTTATGATGTTGTGTCAGTTTCTACTGTACAGCAAAGTGGAACAGCTATACATTTACATATAGTGAGTATTCTCTTAAGTAGAATGGAATAAGCACCAACCTTAAAAGAGAAAGAGGAAGTGGTCTACATTAAAATTAAAATTTGATGTTAACCAAAAGAAACCATGAAAAGTTAGAAAGTGAGCCACAAATCCAGAGAAGATTTTGCTAAGCATTGAACATATCTAATTATGAAAGGACTCGCATCCATCACATAGAGAGACTCCTACAAATCTGTGAGAAAAGGGAGGACAGTGGGATATTAAGATGGTCAAGAGACTGATGTGTAAGGCTAGTCCCACCGGCGGCTCCTTTTTGTGATATGCATACACCCACTGAGAGTGATTTTAAACCTTCTATTGCTTCTGGTTACCAGGCTGCCATGCTCTGGAACCTTCTTTTTTAGACCCTTCTCATCATTCTGTCTTCTTAGCACGCTGGGAGTCACTGCAAGCCCTGCTAACACCTAGAAGAGTTTTCCTCCTTCCCCTTTCACCTTCATCTAGCATGTTACTCCGTGGGACATTTTCCAGCTTTGACTCCCGAGCAAAATTCCACTTTTAAGAGTTTCTAGCAAAACCTTTTTCTCTCTTGAAATGCTATTGTCTTGTCATCAAATTTGAAAAGTCTGGTATGAAACTTAAAGCTGAGCAAAGGCTCTAGGTGGTGTTTGTTGTCTGGGGCAACCAGCCAAGACTTTTGGCTTAGCGCTTGTGACAAAATGGCTGAGGGAAAATACATGAAGTGATATTTCAAATTACTGCGGTGCTACATTTATTTCATGGACTATGTTCCATAAAATGCCATTAGCCTGCTTTACTTCCAAGCTGAAAAACGGCAAAATTTTGCCTCAGTCCCCCAACTCTTGTTGTCTGCAAAGTCCATGGGAGGAATGCAGCACCAGATACAGAACTTAGTAGACCTGGTTTTAATCTTGGCTTGGCACTTGCTGTGTGTATGGCAAGTTACTAGGACTCTGTATCTCAGCTACTTCATCTCCGAAACAGTGAGAATAAAATCCACCTCCATGACCTCTTATGAGGACTGATGATCTAATGTACTGTGTAAAACTCCTGGTCCTTCTATTGTGTGGGACAGGAAGCATGGATGCCTCCCATGGGCAGCCCCGCAGTTGGTCCTGGTGTGCCCACCTTGAAGACTGACTTGATTGCATCCCACCCGACCATACAAAACATTAGCAAGTCATGGAGATGTGTTGAAATTTTCAGACAGTTTAAAATTTTATTTTATTGAAGTATAGTTAATGTACAAAGTTGTGTTAATTTCTGCTGTACAGCAAAATGATTCAGTTAGACATGCACACACACACACACAAACACACACACACACACACACACACACACACACACACGTATATATACTTTTTCGTATTCTTTTCCATTATGGTTAATTACAGGCTACTGAATATAGTTCCCTGTGCTATACAGTAGGACCTTGTTGTTTATCCATCCTACATATAACAGTTGCATCTGCTAATCCCAAACTCTTAATCCCTCCCTCCTCCACCCTTTTCCCACTGGGCAACCACAAGTCTGTTCTCTGTGTCTGTAAGTCTGTTTTTGTTTCATGGATAAGTTTATTTATGTCATATTTTAGATTCCACATGTAAGTGATATCATATGGTATTTGTCTTTCTCTTTCTGACTTAATTCACTTAGCATGGTAATCTCCAAGTCCATCCATGTTGCTGCAAATGGCATTATTTCATTCTTTTTATATGGCTAAGTAGTGATGATTGTGAGTGTGTGTATATATCACATTTTCTTTATCCATTCATCTGTCAGTGGACATTTAGGTTGCGTCAATGTCTTGACTATTATAACTGGTGCTGCTACAAACCCAGGGGTGTATATATCTTTTTGAACTATGGTTTTCTCCAGATACATGCCAGGGAGAGTGATTACTGGATCATAAGGCAACTTTACTTTTAGTTTTTTGAGAAACCTCCATACTGTTTTCCATGTTTGCTGCACCAATTTACATTCCCACTAGCAGTGTAGGAGGGTTCCGTTTTCTCCACACCCTCTCTAGCATTTGCTGTTTGTAGGCTTTTTTTTAATACATTTATTTATTTGTTTATTTATTTATTTATTTATGGCTGCATTGGGTCTTCTTTGCTGCACGTGGGCTCTCTCTAGTTGCCGTGAGCGGGGACTGCTCTTCGTTGCAGTGCGGGGGCTTCTCATTGTGGTGCCTTCTCTTGGTTGCAGAGCACGGGCTCTAGGCATGCAGGCTTCCGTAGTTGTGGCTCATGGGCTCAGTAGTTGTAGCTTGCGGGCTCTAGAGCGCAGGCTCAGTAGTTGTGACGCACGGGCTTAGTTGCTCTGAGGCATGTGGGATCTTCCCGGACCAGGGCTTGAACCCATGCCCCCTGCATTGACAGGCAGATTCTTAACCACTGTGCCACCAGGAGAGCCCTGATCTTTGTAGACTTTTTGATGATGGCCACTCTGACCAGTGTGAAGTGATACATCATAGTAGTTTTGATTTGCATTTCTCTAATAATTAGCAAGGTTGAGCATCTTTTTTGTGTGTGTTTTTTTTGTTTGTTTGTTTTTTTGTTTTTTTGTGGTACACGGGCCTCTCACTGTTGTGGCCTCTCCCGTTGCGGAGCACAGGCTCTGGACGCGCAGGCTCAGCGGCCATGGCTCACGGGCCCAGCCACTCCGCAGCATGTGGGATCTTCCCAGACCGGGGCACGAACCCGTGTCCCTCGCATCGGCAGGTGGACTCTCAACCACTGCGCCACCTGGGAAGCCCGTGGTTGAGCATCTTTTCATGTGCCTATGGGTCATCTGTATGAAGGACAGATTTTTTTAAATGAAGCTCAATATCACATGCAGCAGAACTTCTATATCCCCACCACATCATTCTCCCTGTAATCACTTTCCAGAGGCCAGCAGCTCCGTGCACAAACCAACCCCTCCCAACCCTGCCCCCATGAACTGTTGGCAGCATACTCCATGTTTAGTCAGAAAAATGATCCAAAATCTAAAAATGAGGCTGAGAGGTGTGTACCATGACCTCGCAGTGTCATATGGAGGCAGAGGCCACCCGAAACTTACCTAGAAATATGTGCAGAGTTTCACTGTTTCCCATCAATTAAAAGCTTCAGACTTGTGAAGATGCATTATAAATGTATGCCCCTTAGAGATGTTAGCAATTTCTCTATGCTGGAACATATAACCCCAGTTGCTATGGCCCTGTTGGATATTAACCACTTTTGTACTGTAGCTGTGCCTGTATCTATATTTACCTTCTTAAATACTCTTTGAATCTGGTGTATTAATTAATTGGTTCATCCGTTAATTAATGGGTTCATAAAATCTTTGATCTGTGCTTGTTTGTTATTTACTTGAGAACAATGACTTTAACTTTTTGAAAATTATATTTCAATGTCTCTAACTGAACATAAATTAAAAAGACAAAAAAAACACCTTGAAATGAGCCTTCCATTCCTAACAAAGCTGTTTTTCATAGGCTTTACTGATTCTAGCTTTCTTTTGGGGCTCTCCAGAGCTTCCAGAGCTATGGGGGGGAAAGTGTTCTCATGATCTTATCATGACCTATTTTCTCTGTCATGTTTGTGTGTCCTACAACATTCAAAGGTTTCCTTTTCTAAACCCCCTTGTTCCCTGGACTTGTTGTCCCCTTATAGCTCTTTCCTCTCTAAATTGAGATTTTGCCTGTCCACTCCCCTCTCCCATGTTTGTAGCCTCCACTCTTGCCTTTTGACATTACATGTTGCCAAGTGGCGTTGGTAACTCAGAGGGTCACTCACATCATGCTGAAGGCAGAGAAGCACTACACTTGTCTATAAGGAGCTTCTCAAGATAGCCCAAGTCTTTGACCTCCAGCTGACATGGATCCAGCTCCTAGGAAACAACGTGATACATCAGAGCCACATGAAATATCCAGACCACAGTCAATGGCTACAGCAAAAGGACATAAATTCAAGGAATACTTGGGTACCCATGTGATGCTCTGCCCTACAGTGTGTGTGTGTGAACTTTGTAACCTGGGTCTGTGGTAGGGGTAAAATGAGTTTTGTGTGTGGTTCAGTCTATCTCTTCAAACATTCTGAATGATAATTAGCTTTGATTTTTACATCTATTCATAATGATAGCAGAGGGCAATGCACAACAGAAAGGGGCTTGCAAGCTTTCCACTTAGCAATTAATTCTATTATTAAATGCTAAGAAAAAAATAAGTGCCTGCCAGCTGTAGCTTTATTACGTTTTCCCAGAAATAATAATCAGAAGCCTGTGGAAGTATATTACTTATTTCTTCTTTTCTCCCGCATCCTTGTAGGAGAAGAAAGAAACCCATGAGTGGTTGCTCCTTCCATGTGAAAATAGAATTATTCTGCTATGAGAAGGTGGCTTGGACACAGCATAAAGACCAGGGATGGTATGTAATGGAAAGCTTCTTTGCTTTATTTTTGTTTATTAATTTTTGAAATGGAGCATCTAACTCTGGACCAGAACCTGTGCTAAGCAAGATGGGGATTGAAAAATAGGGAGCATTTGGAGCTTCCTCTACAGGAGGTCACAGCCATGTACACACCTGAATTAAACCAAACTGAGGTGAAAGGTACAATGGTGAAATAAACAGTGCCCTGGGAACGCAAAGAGAGGGTGGCTAGTTGGCAATAACATCTGACTTTTGGTGGAGATGTTAATCATCAGTCAAAATGTAGCTATTGAGTAACTTCTGCCAACATCACACCTGACAAGTAGTAGGTTCTCAATGAATAGGAACTGACTCTGAGTCTAAGGTGGATTCCTGCTGCAGCCCCTAGAACACTATGGAACAGAGAAGGAGGCTACCTTACACCTCCCAGTTCACACGTCAGATTCCCCATACAGGGAGGAAACAGAAAGGTGCTCATTAGTGTTTGCAAAAGAGAAGCAAGGTCAAACTCAGCATTGTCTGATAATTTAGGCCAGACAGACTCCAAGAGATTTAGATTACTGTTTAATTGCCTGGGACATGGATGGAAAACTAGGACATATAGGGAAAAGTGTTGGACCTGGCACTCACTAAAATCTGACTTCTTTCATCTACAAGCTGTGTGAGCTCGGGTGTATTGCATACCCCGCTGAGCCTCCATTTTGTTATGTATAAAATGGGTATAATAATGCCTCTTTTATAGGAATATTATGAAATTAAATAATATGTGCAAGAATGTCTGGAATACTGTATGTCTTCAACAATGATTTTTATTTTTTGAAGACTCACATTGCTATTGTGGTTTAAAAGTCATGTTTGTGGTGAATGAAACTTGGCTTTTCCATTCCATGTCCTTCTTGTGAGACCAGTTACATGGGTGCTGCAAAAAATAATTGTGTTCAGTGAAGACACTCAGGTGTCCACACCTTAAATCCCCTAATTTAGAGTATTTCCTCCTCCAGTTGGCCCAGTCATGAAGGCTTGTAAGGGAGTCAAAAATGTCTAATTCTCTCTGATTCTGATTCACACTCCATGTCCCTGTATGATGTGTGAGCATCACTGTGACTGTTTAAGCATGTTTCTCTAAACAGAGCTTGTAAGCTGGTAACCCCTGGGCAAAATTTGTCCTGAAGATTTTTGTGGCAGGTGCAGCATTTTTGTTTTGTTCTAAACTAAATGTGCATGCCCTTGAGTGTGGGGTATACTCTTCATTAAGCCCCGGGCTCCTCACCCCGTGTCTCAGGTTTGAGTCAGGTAGGATGTCACCTGCTGGCTCCTGTAGGCCACCTGAGATCATGACCACGAGTCTACTCTATGTCTGCCTCTAACCTGAGTAATACAGGAGCCTACTGCTATGGGTTTGGGAGCAAAGACAATAGTTTCCAAACTAAGCTCCTTTGCCCCAAGACTCTCTCCCTTTAATGCCTCCTTCCCACTGAAGGTGATTGCAGAGATGTGGATGCACATAGACCCACGCATTGGTTGTTGGGATAGCACTATGGATATTGCACAGTGATGGGTAGATGGTTGGATGGATACTGCTATATTTTCTAACTTTCAAAAAATGGTGCATTTTATAATTTGTATCAACAAAGCAAATGACTTCACCAAGTTATGAGCCCCTAAATTATCAAACCACATTTTCAAACAAAGAAGTTTTGAAAGAAGAATCGTCTGACTTAAATCTCTTAAGGGATTTCTAAAACAGACAAATGTTCTGTTTCCCGAAGTCTCAACTTCATCTCTTCCAACAGGGGTATAAAAATATAGGTGCGAAGGAGAAGGGTGACTAGAATTGAATCACAAACAAAATGAAACTAGAAAAGAAAATAAAAATGTGCTGAGACTTCAGGGCTAGGTTATGTTTTTTGATTTCTGTTCTCAACGGAATATTGTACAGTTATATGTAATGCCAATATATTTCCCAAACAGAGCTCTGAGAAAAAATTATAGAGGAAAATTGACCAAATTAGCATTTTATGATTATTTCTGAGAGTGCGAATAGTTATGCTGTATGGCTTCCTGGAATAAATTAAAAAGTGTTTATTGAGTTTTAAGAAGATTTGTGTTTCAAAATAACTTTGAATTCGTGGGAGAGTTGGGAAAGATAAAGTTTTGTACAGGCAGGAAATGTTCTTTCAATTAATCAATAGTAAGAGTAAGCTGAAGGGAATTTCTCAAACTTTTAATGGGTTTTTGAGAAAAAAAAATCTACATAAACTCAACACAGCACACTTGAAACAACTGGTTAAATACAGTGGTAATCTCATAATTACCCAACTATAAATTCAAATCCCAACTCGATCACTTATTAATTGAGTTATCCTTCATAACTCTTTGAACTTCAGGTTACTGATTTGAAAAATGAAATGAATATTAATATAATAGATTTTTATGAAGGTTTAAAGAGTTGATCTATGCAAAGCACCGGGCAGACAGTAGTATATTATAAGAAGCAAAAAACTACTACTTTATCTAATTTATCTTTCTTTTCTTTACCTCTTTTTTCTTTACCCCTGTGATCCCATTGCCAGAAGAAGTGTTGATGTAAATAATGTTTTCATCAGTCTGCTTCTCTAAAAATCAATTTAGTCTTCGTATACTTCACACACACACACACACACACACACACACACACGCACACACACCCTAAGTCACCCATGGCATTTTCTTCCCTTTCAGATAATTATTGTGACAGCAGGAAAACTTTTTTTTTTTTTCTGTTTTGACTATGTGACTTTGACTTCTGGCTGCATTTTACCCTGGATGGTGACTTACTGATGTTGCACTGAAATTATGAAAACTCACTCTGCTGTGACTTCCACTATGTGATCAACCGTCTATTTCTGCTGACTGCTGCCAGCTTTCCAGGCTCAGCTTCCCCTTTCCCCTTTGCTCCACATCTGGGCAACTTGATAAGAACCAGTGTCTGTGTCCTTCATCACTTGAGCGATGGACATTTCAAACAATGTAGGCACTTACCTGGGAGGGTACCTGACCCCAGCTCCAGCCACATTAGCAGTAAAAACCCAAAGCTTGATTCCTGCTCCCTTGCCCTTGTTTCACTCTTGACTTTCTGCTTAGGGAACCCTTTTTCTGTTTACTATGTGAGCAGTAATCTTTATTTCACACCCATTGGTGCCTTTGTGTCATTTATTCCAACTGCCATAAAGTCCCAGGAGGGGGCCGTCCAATGAACTGCAGGCAATGGTAAGTGACTCTCACACCCTGCCAATAGAAGCTCTGGTATCCATGCTTCCAGGTGTTAAATGGATTAATTACTAAACATCCATTCACTCCTCCTGACACAGGCCTTTAACACATGCTGTTTCATCTGCCTTTAGTATCCCTCTACCGAGAACATTACCGCCCATGACTCTTCTTCCAGATGAACTTGACCCTCTTTCTTGAAGGAACATTTACTTGACTTTCCCAGTACAGGTTGAATTCCTTTGTAACAAGTGCTCATAGATCTCTGTTGCGTTGAGATTACAATAAGATAATTTGTAACTATATATGTCTTAATAGAAGCATTTGATTATTTTTCCTTCCCCCATTTGATTACCAGCCCCTGACAGTAGGAGCTGATCGTGTTCTCCATCATTTACACAGCACCTGACCCAGTACATGACATATGGACAAATAATCTAACACTTTTGGCCTTAAGCACTAGAATACATCAATGCCTTGGCTAGACATCGTCCCTGTCCTCTGTGTCTGTGCTCGCGTACATAAGTGTGTGTGCACGTGCACACACACACACAGTGCACACATATCCACAGAATAAATCACAGTGAATTTAGCATTCCTCCCTCTTTTGCACAGAGTTCATACACTTTCTTCAGATAAGCCTCAGGTTGGCCCCAGGAACTTGAGAAAGGGAAGAATCAGAGAGAGATTCTTTTAAAACTTTGTGTTTCAGAGGCAGATAATTGATGTGGTTCCTCATTTAACCATTTACAGGCTGGGTAATTTGGAGCAAGTCACTTAACCTTGGTGACAACCAATTTCTCATCTACAAAATAAGCAACTATAAAACAACACTGCGGTGTTGTGGTGAGGACTTGGACTTATATGTGTAAAGCGCTCACTAATAAAACCTATGAAACATGTATGTAATAAACTGTGCCTATTTTAATGAAAGTGTCCTTTGCTGGGTCAACTCGAATAGCAGCCCTGAGCCATATGTCCAAAGCAGACGTTAACAAGTAGGCTCTAAGGGATTAAATTGAATCAAAAGATTCACCTTCTTTGAACTCAGCCTTCCCTTCATAAATCCTTTTAACTTATATATAAAAACTTCTTAAAGCCCTGTCCCCTTTTATACACATACAAACTTCATCTCTTTATTAACGGTACTTGAAATTTAAATCAAATCCAACATTCAAGTCATGTACACTTGAGAAATTCAGGTAAGTTAGCCCCTGTGATCTGCACATCCCTCCCTTCTACATTCTCGGAATCTCTACTCTAAATTGGCAGTGCTTTTCAGTAGCGATCACCACCAGATGCACATCAGTGGAGAGAAGGAGCAGACACAGCACTGATGGCAGTTCCAAGCAGGATGTGTCGGTGCTGATGTACAGATCTCCGAAATGCAGTCACTCCGCACTCAACTTCCCATCCTTCAGTCTTTACAATAACTGAACTAAAACTCCTTGGGCCTTCCCTTGCTTCACATCCCTGTCACCAGCTATCTGTGAGAGCCAAGGGGGCCTCAAGCCTCCTCCTGTTTCCTGAAGACATAGAAGAGCCGCACCATCTTCCGGTGATGGTCTGGTGGGTCTGCCTGGGGACGGGAAGCTGGGGAACGCGTGGATTTGCCCTGGGGCCGCTGTCTCAGAATCACTTCTGAATGTTCGGGTTTTGCTACGAGAGGAGTCCGCGCGCGATTTGGAAGCCAGAAGTTGCAGCAGCCGCGGTTCTGCCTGAGGGGTTGGTGTGCGGCCTGGTGCTGTTGCGGCTCTGCCCGTCATTGCTCATCCGTGGGCTCACCTTGTGGGTGAGGGGCAGCAGCCAAGCTTGCACCTCCTCCAGCTTCCTCCTCCCCTCCCCCTCCAGCTACCCTGGATCCTGGGCCAGACTCATGTCCCTCTCTGCGGTGAAGGACACCAGCAGATCTGCACCCGCATCCCTAAGATTGGAGGGGGTGAGAGACACACCAGGCCAAATCTGTCCTTGCTCTCTCCCTCTTAGCATCTACCTTTCCTTCCCAACCACCAACTCTGCTGACTTCAAACTCAACACCAGACACAGGAGCAACTGCCCTAAGTGGACTGCTTTACCAGCTCCAACAATCCATGAGGTCAATAGCAAATTCTGTATCTATATCTTCATAAGATATAAGCATTTCTTTTATCTGTATCACACATAGTGATTCTGCTTATCTGGTCCAACTGTAAATAGGGAAGAAATGGTCCTGTGTCTAGAAAATTCCACATACATGGGGTGCAGAGTGCTTGAGAAGGGTGGTTAAGGAAGAGATATGGGGACATTCCTACAAAAGCACGGCCTGTTCCGTGTTCTCTGATAAGAAGACCTTTTGCTATGGCCCTGAAAGTCATCCATGAAGATGCACAGATCTTGCTGTGAATGCATTTATGGTGGAGGCAATCAAGTGGCAAACTAAGGTGTCTAAGTCAGCAGGGGGATCAGAAGCAGAAGCTGACACAGGAGATGGAGAGAGGTTGTGTGTGTCGGGGGGTGGAGTGGGAGAGATGACTGACAGATGTTACGGGGAGCTCATGCCATTACCTCATTTTGCAGTCTGACAGTTGCTGTCAAAATGGGAAGAGCATCTGGACACACTGAAAATTACAGTTTCATGCCCTCAGCACTCCAACCTCTTGAATAATCCTTTTTCAAGAGAAAGTAATGCTCTCTTTGATTCAGCACTGTCCTATGCACTGAAGATAAATCAGTGAACAAAGATGAATAAATATCCTTGCCCTCATGGACTTTACATCCTAGTGGTAGTTGATGACAAACTTGATATTTAGGATGATGCTTTATGAAAAGGTCTGATCTAGCCATGAAGAGTGGAGTAGGTGCCCACTGGTTCTGGAAAAAAAGGAAGGGAACCTCTAAAAGGTGTTGAAAGCATCATATTACAAAGAAGAACATTTAAGAAATGTCCCCTGAATGCTTTCTGGGGGTTTTCCCTGCTCTTTCCCTAAAGATTGAAAATTGTTTAATATGTTTTTTCTGACCAAACACCTGTCAAATTCCAATTTTTACTTGATTTTAATTAGGAGCAAGAACTAATACCCTTTTAATTAATTGCACATCTTCTCTCCTTAATTCCTCTGCTGCTGCTTCTTCCACTAGATAACCCCCAAACAGAATTGCTGTAGAGTTGAGGAATCTATTAGTCTGAGACCATGAAGATAATAAATATAAAGCCTCACAAACACTTAGGTATTCAGATTTATTCACATGTTCTTAATTAGTAATGATTCTATTTTAGTTTGAGTTGGTTTTCTTGAAAAATATGAATTTGTTCATCAAATGCTCACCAATCACCTCCAATATTTTTTTTTTTTTGGTATTTTCTTTCTTTCTTTCTTTTTCTTTTTGTCATACATGAATTGTTGAGACAAAAGAAGAAAATTTCCCTGTACTGAACCATCATATTCTTCATTCTTGTGTACGTACCTGGGCAAGGAATGCATCATATGAATAGTGGATCTCTTCTTTAGCCTGACCTCCTAAGTGAACTCACCTCCAGACACTAAGAGGCACTGCATGGGCTTCCCTATTTCTTTACTGTGGACACCAAAGTTCTTTTTGTTTGTCAGTTTCTATAACTCTGTTCCTCTCCCTCACTGATCACAAGAATCAAGCACTCACTTTTAGCTTTTTTCCCATCCAAATAGCTCACCAATCCATGCCTTTTTTCTATCATTTTTCTCAAGATTTTCAAGACTTTCCTGACTTCTAAGCCATCTTCATATTACCAAACCCAGAGAGCCTTCTGATCATGGTTTTTGTTTGTTCATTTGTTTGTTTTCTTCAAACTTTTGAGTGGCCACCATTATTCTAAGGATAAACCCAAGCCTCTGATGAACAGCATCCTTCTTGATCTGATCTCTGATCCTTACCCCACCTCACTGTCTGTCACCTCTGCACAGGCAGCTGTCTTCTCATCACTCCTACTTCCTGGCCTGACTGTAGTGGATGCTGCTTTGTGGCCCAGACCTTGGGGAGGACCGAAGCACTCGTTCCCCGGATGCTGGGAATATCGGCAACTGACAGCTCTCAGCTAAATCTCTCTCCAGGAATCGTCCCCAGCCAAAGACAGCTACCTAGACGAAAGTAACACCCTTCAGGGTAGGGGCATTGAGACCTAGGATGGCTCAGTGTGGTGGCATAAGATCCTGGCCCCTGGCCCTAAGCAGGACAACTCTGAAGGGAAGTCCCAGTTGGCTTTGAGATTGGCTTCTACTACAGCTACAGCCCGGTTCACAGGCCCCTTCTGACCAATCCTACTTCCTCACTCCCCAGTAGAAGATCCTGGGGAAACCCTCAAGAAATGTATTACAGGCACATCTCCATCTAAACAAGATGTCTCCTGGGAAAACAGGCCCAAGTCACTTATGATTGCTACATTATGTTATTCATTTTCTCAATTCCAGGTTTATATTTACCCAGAATGTCCTCTCCCACAGATCCATGCTTCTTCTTTAAGAGTCTTTTCAATTTTTTCCTTAGGCCTCTAGAAAGAGTTGACCACGTGCTCCAGGTGACCCTTCAGGACAGAGATGCTTTATTTCCTTCTTTGCATCCCTCCTGCTTAGGCCACTGCCTATCACAGGGTAACTGTTCAATACACATTTCTCATGAGACAAAATGAAAGAATGATCCTCCAGCTGGAAGAGTTCCAGCCTGTGGGAGGTGAAAACCATTCAGTTTGGGACGATAGAGCAGAAATATGCTGTCCTTTCAAGCGAATCAATCCATTGACTAATCAATTGTCCTTGAAGAATACCTAAGTACTCAAATAATGAGAAAGTCACTAAATCGAGATTTAGCATTGGTTGAGTGAGAGCATGAATTATTAGCCTGTCTTCTTAGAGACCAGAGAGTTTGAAAGTATGGTTGCTTTTTATTTGAATTAATTTATTGATTCATTTATTGGTTTTACTGTTGATGCCAGGTGCCATGCCAAGTAAGGTGGACACTAAGTCTCATAAAGGCCCCAGGAGAATGAACTAAATGAACCATAATGCATGGTAGAGTGACAAGTGCCACAGAGGGACATACAGAAGCCTACAGAATTGAGAGATCTCATTAGGCAGGTCACAAATCGTATTCAGGCTCAATCCTCAAAATGGGAACCAGGTCAGCTGTGCTCTGACCATTCCAGGTTCTGAGTTAGGGTCTCTCATTCGTAAGCATAATGCTATGTCTTGGGTTAGAGGTTGTCAGGTCTGCATAGGAACTCATCAAGTATTAAGTCAAGAGGAGGAGGAATCAGAGGTGTGGAGAATTTATTTTCAATGCAGTCCTGGAGAAGTGAGGCAGAGTCAGACCAGAAGAGGGTGTGTGGTGACCAAAGAGCTCACACATTTGACCAAGACACTGGAATCTCCACTCCTGAAAGCCGCTGCCCCCTGGTGTGGGGGAAGCCCCGTAGAAGGCTTTGCTCCAGGCAGGGTGGCCTTAGGAACTGGTTGGTAGGGAATTTGTTGGTGTAGAGTAGTGTTTGTGAAAGCAAAGCCCATGGGCCATCTGCATTACAATCGCTTGGATGCTGGCAAAAACGCAGATGCAAGGGGTCTTCCCTATTCATAGCACAGATGCAAGGGGTCTTCCCTATTCATAGCTAAATCAACATCTATAGGTTTGAGTCCCAAATCTGCATTTTAAAAGACTGCTGGGTATTGTATACACACTGAATTTAAGAATCAAGAATCACTGGTGTGGATACTTGGGGAGTTGCAAAGCACAGGCAGATTCTTTTCTTTAACTGGGTTTGTGTGTGGTGTGTGTGTATATGGTATGTGTGTATGTGGTATATGTGTATGTGAGGCATATGTGTGTGTGTGTGATGTGTGTGTGAGTGGTATGTGTGTATGTGATGTGTATGTATGTGTGTGATGTATATGTGCTGTGTGTGGTGTGTGTATGTGATGTGTGTGTTGTGTGTGTATGTGGGATATGTGTATGTGAGGTGTGTGTGTATGTATGTGATGTGTGTGGTATGTGTGTGGTGTGTGTATGTGGTGTATGTATGTGATGTGTGTGTGTGGTATGTGTGTGGTGTGTGTATGTGGTGTGTGTGTGTGTGTGTGTGTGTATGTGGTGTGTGTGTGCATATTTAAGAGCAGTAATAGAAGTTTGAAAAAGGTGGAAGACACTCATTCAGAGAGAGAGCAGGCCATTACAGTTTAAAATTGGTATCAAGTACTATTCTGTTAAATATCAATAAAACAGACTTTAGGCTTCTGCCTAAGACTAGTGTCTGGTCTCCCTAATGTAACACAGTAATTACTTTAATAAGACAATAAAACTGCTTTGAGGAAGTAAATAGTGTAACACTAAGCCCCTTCTCAAGTGTAGAATCTGAAAACATTATTCCCAAACAGAATTCAAATGCATTTTGCAGCGAAGTTTTCTCCAGTATTCGCTACTTTGAATAGCAGACAAGGAAGAAAGATGTTTGCAGCACTGTTGTTGAGTAAGGAAGGAAGGGTCCAAAAAGTCCTTTTCTTCTGAAAGTCTGCACAGGTGTCTCAACCTTTCTTCTTTATTCCTTCTCACCTCATCCAAAGACCAAACAACAATAAAGTGACTTAAAAAAATCTTACCAACAGACCAGCTAAAGTTAGACTGGCCAGAGGGGAAGAGTGTGCTTGGGGAGCCACATCCCAGCGTCAAGCTAGAAACTGAATGATTAGACAATTTCTTGAACTATATGTCTTTTTCCAGAGTGTGTCGTCCACCCTCTCATGAGGCTGTGAGCTAGGAAACGTCCGCACTGTGGGTCCCCCTGTGTAGAGGGACATCCACATCCCAGAGAGAAGAGGGGCCTTATTTCCTGGGGGCAGAATCCAGATGCTGAGACAGAATTTCTGACTTCCTGATGAGTTCTCCTTCTTCTGAAATGACGGGGCAGCTCATTGGAGCTGTCAGCTCACTCGTATGCTTAAAATGTCACTAGTACATGCAACCCAAAGATCCAGTTGCTTTAGGGGGTCGATATCAGAAAGTAAGGAAATCAGCAAGCCAGTCTCCTGTCCTGCTGAGTGTCAGGCAGAGGCAAGGCTGTCTGTTCTCCACGTTTAAAAGACTTGAGCCACTTTGTGGGTGTCCTACAAGACTGAGGGCACAATAAGGCCAAGCAGGCTGCTCTGTGAGAGGGGAGGTGGGCTGTGTAGAAGCAGGCGGGATGTGGGTATTCGGAGCGAGCGCGGCGGAGCAGCCAGGAGAGCGGAAGCCCAGGTACAGCCCTAAGCCACCCCGTGTGCACGTGCAAGCAGACCCTCTGGAAGGTCAGTGTGCCTCTCAGACTATCTCTTGGCCTCCACCTCCCATTCCTGGGCTTTGCAACTAAAAAGTCAAGAGTTTTGGAGGGAGCTCAGAGGAGAACTCTAGAGATGCTGAGTGGTTAAGAAATGACCTAGAAAAAAGACTGAAAGTACAAAAAATCTCTCCTAAAGGAGAACTAGGACAACCACTTTATTATTAATAAATCAGTCTTCTTCTGCTGACCACACACTAGGCTCTGTTCTAAATCTGCAATCATTTTGCCTCCCACTGAGGTTATAATGGAGATTACTATGTGTTATGGGTTGAATCTCCCCCAAATTCATATACTGGATTTCTAACTTCCAGTATCTCAGAATGTGCCTATATTTGGAGATGGGGGTCTTTACGGGGGAAATCAAGTTAAAATGAGGGCATTCAGGTGGATCTTAATTCAACCTGGCTCATGTCGTTATAAGACAGGGACATTTGGAAACAGAGGCAGAAAGAGGGAAAACAGTGGAAGAGTCCCAGGGAGAAGACAGCCATCTACAAGCCAAGGAGAGAGGCTGGAACAGATTCTCCCTCACAGCCTCCCGAAGAAAGCAACCCTGCCAACACCTTGATCTTAGACTTCCGGCCTCCCGAAGTGCAGAGATGATACATTTCTATTGTTTAAGGCCCCCAGCCTGTGGTGCTTCACGACAGCAGTGCTGGCAAACTAATTCAGTATGATTAACCCCGTTTTATAGATGAGTAAACTGAGGTACAAAAAGCTTAAATAACTCATCCTAAGTCACAGCCAGTCAATGAGCTCTTATTCTAGAGCTCATTGCACATCGCAGCCCCTTTGTTGTTATGAAGACGTGAAAAGCAGATAATGACATCTAAGGTGAATCTGTATGGAAACTTAAGAAGAGACAGAATGAGAAGCTTCAGGATGAAATTAGTTGTAAGGGAGAAACTCAGCCAACATGGATGGCCAAACATCAACACTGGGGAATAAAAGTGACAAAATGAGAATGTAAAACCAACATATGAAACGTCTTGCAAAAAGAGATGGAGATGAATTGGATCATGTCCTGTGGGGTCCCTCCAGCCTTGCCCTGGCCTGGTGTAGCCCAGCCCATTTTGGCCTGGGAAATAGCAGCTGGAGGCTAGAAGCACCAGAAGCGAACTGGGGTGTCCCGCTGTACATTGACCTGGGGACCAAGATGCCCGCTGCATGCACTGCTATGCATTCTTTCATTTTTGCTTTTTTTTTTTTTTTTTTTTGCAGTACGCAGGCCTCTCACTGCGTACTGAGGTCTCTCCCGTTGTGGTCTCTCTCCCGTTGTGGTCTCTCCTGTTGTGGACGTGCAGGCTCAGCGGCCATGGCTCACAGGCCCAGCCGCTCCGCGGCATGTGGGATCTTCCTGGACTGGGGCACGAACCCGTGTCCCCTGCATCAGCAGGTGGACTCTCAACCACTGTGCCACCAGGGAAGCCCTCATTTTTGCTTTTAAAGATGAGAAAGCTAAAGCTGAATGTCTGCAGGAAGATGGATATCTCACCTAAAGCCACACAACTAGTGTGAGGGAGATATGGTTCAAATCCAGAGTTACTGGCCCTGAAGGTCTGTGCTTCAATCTCTAAAATGTAAAAATAAGTGGACCAATCTCTGAAGCCACAGGAGGTGACGTCCTCTTCCATAATCAGACTTTAGGGACAGATTTCCCTAAAACATAAAGAATGATGTGGGGTCAGATCGAGGAGAAGAGGATTTCACAACTAAGAATGTATAGCAGGGCAGCCAGCAGTGTTTGAGAGAGATCACTAGACGTTTGTCAGTAGAAGGCTTGTGATTCCTTTTGAGCTCATAGCTTTGATGGTTACAACCACAATGCAGAAGACATCATTGTCTATTGTAGTTCTTTTTTTTTTAAATTGTAGTTGGCTTACAATAGTTTCAGGTATACAATATAGTGATTTCGTGACTTGATTTTTTTTTTTTTTTTTTTTTTTTTTTTTTTTTTTTTTTTTT
>RJWK010018780.1:0-14247 GCA_004363435.1 Platanista minor
ACCAAAAAAAAAAAAATGGACAAAGGACATGAACAAGCTAATCACAAACGTAATATAAATGCTAATGAACATGTGCACAGAAGTTCAACCTTAATCAGAATATCATTAATCAATTAGACAAAAATTAATAATGAGATGTGATTGTTTGCCATTAAATTGGCAAATTAAATGATCATATCTTATGTTAGCATGGGCACAGTGGAATAAGCACTCTCATATACTATTGTTAGGAGTATAAACAGATCCAAATTCCTGGAGGCATTTTACAAAACCTTAGAAATGTCCATTCTCTTAACATGATGATACCATGAAAAAGAATTTTCCTCTGAAAAAATCAGAGATACAAAAAGTTCTGCACAAAAGTGTTATTTGTAAGTGATGGGATTATTATGCATGATTTTTATTTTCATTTTTAAAGTTTGCTATAGTTTTCAAATATTTTCACTGAAATGTACAGCCATTATAAGCAGAAAAACAAAGTAAATTTATTTTCTATTTTAAAAGATAAGATATGAACCAACAAACTCCACAGAAAAAGCACCACCCTTTTGCTTTTCCTACTTTCATTCCATTAACGTGTACAAGGATGATACATACAAGTGAACTAATTTGCCAGGACAGGCCATGGGCAGAGAGAAAATGTAACTTCCTATTTGTTTCTCTGCCCTGACATGAAATCATCATGGCTTTTCTCTAAAATCAGAAGATGGAATGACATGGCAGCAGATGAACTGAAGGCAATTTTCTCTCTCTCTGGGTCATAATACTCAGGTACATTTCAGATGTCACCTACAGGCTCTTTCGCATTAACAACTGCTTATTTACCATCACTAAAACATATAATGGATATAGCCAATTACAACAAGAAATAGATTAGCACATGCTTCATTCTTCACACAATAAATGTTAACACTGAAGCTATGATGAGGAGAAAAATAATGATGTTTTCTTCTCAGAACATGATAGTTTTGACTTTAAGAGTTAGAACATTTTAATGTCAACTCCCTTCATTTGATAGATTGGGCCATTTTGTTCTTACTAACACAGTACTTAGATATTTTGAATTAATGTTGAGATACTCAACCCCTGGAACATGAAGGGACTTCCTTGCATTTTCCAATAAGAAAAAATAATCTAATAATGTCTTAGCCAAATCAGCAATTTCTCATACTTTAAAAGTGCCATATTCCAGCAACTCTAAGATGCCATAACTTGTTAAGATGCACCATTATTCTAGGTACCATAGAAAAACACTGCCAAGTAAATGATGAGAAAGTACATATCTCAATTATAAGATGCATACCAATTTCAGAGATGTTCAAAGTTGGGGGGAGGTGAGTGCATTTGAGAATCAAACTAAGCAGGGTTCTGGTGTTTCAGCTACAGCCTGGGGGCAGGGCTCATTCATTTAATTTTCTGTATTCTGACTTCTGAAAGGAACTGACAAGTTTGTAAATATATTCAAAGCTTAACTATTCAAAAATTACCTGTAGAAAGTGAGATTTAAAGTCCCTACCATGTTATATTGCCTACAATTAGTGATGTGCTGGAGCCAGGCTCAGACCAGGATAATTAAGCAGGTTGTTAAATTGTCAAGACTCTTGTGAGCCAGTAGTTAGAGCCAACTATTAAAAAATTAAATTGTATTAACTAGAAATTAAATAGATTATATTAAAAACCAAGGTAATAAATACTTTTCACCTCCTAATTATTTTACTATATTTTACTATATCTGTGTCCTAAAGATTATTTATGTCCAATGTATCTGTACAGCAGAAATACTAAATAGTGGTGAGCCACTGCACATCCCTTTCAAATTCTGCATTCACTGGGGTCCTTGATAGCTTGAAATCAGCCAGGTGGGAGTATCTACACCATGGAAATCGGCAAATATTACAAATCAGGCATTCCCCACCCCACAGAAAGTCCACTATTAAACATTTACTAACACCACTGCCTACAATAACAAAAATAATAAAACGTTAGGCCCTAAAATGGATACACTAGCTACATATTACACATAGATTTATATGTATACAAATGAAATCAGTGCTCATGCAGCTCTATATCAAAGAAACAAACAACCCAATCAAAAAATGGGCAGAAGATCTAGACATTTCTCCAGAGAAGACATACAGATGGTTAAAAAGCACATGAAAAGATGCTTAACATCACTAATTATTAGAGAAATGTAAAGCAAAACTACAATGAGGTATCACATCATACCAGTCAGAATGGCCATCATCAAAATGTCTACAAACAATAAATGCTGAAGAAGATGTGGAGAAAAGGGAACCCCCCTACACTGTTGGTGGGAATGTAAATTGGTACAGCCACTATGGAGAACAGTATGGAGGTTCCTTAAAAAACTAAAAATAGAGCTACCATATGATCCAGCAATCCCAATCCTGGGCAAATATCTGGAGAAAACCATACTTTGAAAAGATACATGCACCCCAGTGTTTACTGCAGCACTACTTACAATAGCCAAGACCTGGAAGTAACATAAATGTCCATCAACAGAGGAACAGATAAAAAAGGTGTGATACGTATATACAATGGAATATTACTCAGCCATCAAAAAGAATGAAATAATGTCATTTGCAGCAACATGGATGGACCTGGAGATTATCACGTTAAGTGAAGTAAGTCAGACAAAGACAAACATCATACATCACTTGTATGTGGAATCTAAAAAAATGATACAAATGAACTTATTTATAAAACAGAGTCACAGACTTAGAAAACAAACTTATTGTTACCAAAGGGGAAAGATGGGTGGGAAGGGATAAATTAGCAGGTTGGGATTAACATATACACATTACGATATATAAAATAATCAACAAGGACCTACTGTATAGCACAGGAAACTCTACTCAATGCTCTGTAATAATCTATATGGGAAAAAGAATCTGAAGAAGAATAGATATATGTATACGTATAACTAAATCACTTTTCTGTACACCTAAAACTAACACAACATTGTAAATCAACTGTATTCCAATATAAAACAAAAATTTTTTAAATGAAAGCAGTGGATCATAAAAAGAATAAGAGGCAAGGAAGCTAAAGAGAAAGATCAAAAATCTAAACATTGACCTTAAAACAAATTGAAAATCTTTCAAATACATATATATATTGATTATATGTGATAATATGATTTGTATTATCGAAATTATTCAGGGGAAAAAAAGGTTATTTTAGTTTTCAGTGTTTAAATTTCAATATTCAAACACCTGAATGACCTTCTTGCTCTGCTTAAAAAATGCAGAATGCTGCATATTGTAATTTTTTACCATATAAAACCTCTAATTTGAGTGGGATTACAATTTACCCATAGTTCCCCAATAAATGAGAGACAATATTACTCTCATTTTTCAATGACAATAACCTGGCATGAATTTGACTATATAATGTTGCACTCAGAATGACCCCACTTATCTACAAACCAGTGAAATCCAACTGGGTCAAATAAAATTTGTATGCTGAACACCGATGGCTGAAGCAATAAACTTTTAAAATTTTCTATCATTTCATGAAAAGGGATATTAAGTGATTTCTGTATAAAATAGTTTAAAAAATGATCTTATTAAATGTCAAAGACTGCAGTTCACTGTCCTTTGCCTCCTCTCTGAGGACTCGGGTAACCTGAGGAGGTTTATTTATGAGAATTCATGTAAATCCCATTAACCTCTTCTTAATACCCTATTACCCTATGGCACTTTAGAAAGAATATATTTTATTTTATATGCATTTACATAATACAGTTTGATACTCTCATACTGTATAATCTTATTTCCTCAGTTCACTTTTTTTTTTTTTTTTTTTTGGTACGTGGACCTCTCACTGTCGTGGCCTCTCCCGTTGCGGAGCACAGCCTCCGGACGCGCAGGCTCAGCGGCCATGGCTCATGGGCCCAGCTGCTCCGCGGCATGTGGGATCTTCCCAGACCGGGGCACGAACCCGCGTCCCCTGCATCGGCAAGCAGACTCTCAGCCACTGCGCCACCAGGGAAGCCCCCTCAGTTCGCTTTTTAAGAGAAACAAATTGTTTGCAGCTTTTCTACAAAAGAGACCCTATGTGAACCATACCCAAATAACTTGCAGAGAACTGGTTGCCATGGCTATACAGAAAAAGTAAGACACAGTTGCTAATAGGAATGTTGAAAAGTCTGATTTCCAACCTGGACTGATGAGATAAGATTTTTGATCATAAAATTAATGGAGCCAAGGCATCATCCAACTCTTATCCAAAGAACCAAGGACAAATACTCCTTTTCATAATTTTTTCAATAAAGAGCATGTGAACATTTATAACTAAACTGTTAAAAAATTAGAGATATCAGTGTCACCTGCATTTGACTCTTTGTCTTCTTCATTCTCTAACAATGTTGCTTTTTCCTCCTTAAAGTAGCTCAAGTTTTCACTACGGATTATTTCTGACCCTAGAGTTAATAAACACTGGGTTTGTCAGTGTGAACAAAAGAAAAGAGTGACTGAGCATGACCCCTTCAAGAAATGTCAGCAAGCCTTTGTTTCTGGGACAACATCATGAAGGGTCATGAGCATGTTGTGTTAAGAAATTTGGCATTCCCTTGTAAGGCAAACAAGAATCATCAACATTATTCTTTAAATATGGCACATTTTTTTTTAATGCTGTAGAAGCATCAGTTTGGCAGCTGAGCAAAAATGTTTTAGAGAGAAAAGTTTGCCTGAGTCAAGGATACCAACTTCTGAAGACACAGCTGAACTGCAGTAATTTAAGTGAGAGACAGAAAGAGCTTGCACTGTGAAGTGGACTTCAAGAAACATAACATAAACACTACTGTTTTCCATTTTAAAAGTCCAGTCATACTTGTGATGATAATATAAGAGCTTTGTAGTTTTACCAAGGCTTAAAGAGGTATGGGTCTCCAATAGAAAAATGGGCAGAAGACCTAATAGGCACTTCTCCAAAGAAGACATACAGATGGCCAAAGGCACATGAAAAGATGCTCAACATCACTAATTATTAGAGAAATGCAAATCAAAACTACAATGAGGTACCACCTCACACCAGTCAGAATGGCCATCATTAAAAAATCTACATATAACAAATGCTGGAGAACATGTGGAGAAAAAGGAACCCTCTTACACTCTGCAGGAATATAAGTTGGTGCAGTCACTATGGAGAAAGTATGGAGGTTCCTCAAAAAACTAAAAATAGAGTTGCCATATGATCCAGCAATCCCACTCCTGGGCATATATCTGGACAAAATTTTAATTCAAAAGGATACATGCACCCTTATGTTCATAGCAGCACCATTCACAATAGCCAAGACATGGAAACAACCTACATGTCCATCAACAGATGAATGGATGCAAATGGATGCTGCCATTTGCAGCAACATGGATGGACCTAGAGATTATCATACTAAGTGAAGTGAGTCAGAAAGAGAAAAATAAATACTATATGATATCACTTATATGTGGAATATAAAATATGACACAAATGAACTTATCTACGAAACAGAAACTGACTCACAGACATAGAGAACAGACTTGTGGTTGCCAAGGGGAAGGGGGTGGTGAGGGAGGGATGGAATGGGAATTTGGGATTAGTAGATGGCAAACTATTATATATAGAATGGATAAACAGCAAGGTCCTACTATATAGCACAGGGAATATCCTGTGATAAATATCAATATCCTGTGATAAACCGTAATAGAAAAGAATATTAAAAAGAATGTATATATAACTCACTCACTTTGCTGTACAGCAGAAATTAACAGAACATTGTAAATCAATTGTACTTCAATAAAAAATAAAATAATTAAAAACAAAATTTAAAGAGTTATGGGTCTCTATGTCACTGCCTCCCCACCTCATACTCCTCTAGAAACTTCTCCCCGCACCACACACACCTTTGCAGGATGTATATGCTCCCCCACTTCAAGAATTTATTTCTTGGTAAGCAGCCCAGTCAAGCCAGTCTGCCCTTTCCAGTCCCTGTAATTCTGGAGAATAACATTTTCTCCATCTTATTACATATACACCTGTATTTCTACTCTCTGGATATAACTAGTAAAAGCCTATTTTGAACCTTTAGTTTCTGACAAATTTTATTGCCTTAAAATAGTACACATTAAAAAAAAATACATACCTCATTTTCATGTATATGAAAATGTATACGCTACATGTATGTATATGCTACATCCATAGCACCCTGAGAAAATAATAAAAGTGTTTCTCTCTGCCTGGTGAGGGCAGGGAGGCACACAGGGGGATCTCACTGTAGAGAAATATTTCAGATTTATGTTTTGAAGAGTTTTCTCAAGAACTATATCTGAACTAATGAGAAAACACTGACTCAAGGGGAAGGAAATAGTGTTTTTACAAGAAGTGATCAGACTTCCTTCTGATTCTTCACTGGAACTAGATATTGGAGTTAGAGAGAAAAAGAAATAATGTAAAACAGTCAAAGTCTTATTGGAGTAGATGACCTTCGAAAGGAATGATTTTCAATCTTGTTTGCACTCCCCTCACATCAGAGTAATACCAAGTACTATTATCAGCAGTAACAATAGCCCATTAAAGTAATAATTCTTATTTGCAGGACCTGGCTTTGGTTGGGGTGGTTCATATCAAAATCTAGGGTGTGGGAGGAGAAATGAATGGATGTATTTTGAAAAAACTTCCAGGTGAAGCTGATATAACTTGCCTCCACCCCCACCCATGTCACTCGCCTCCACCCCTACCGTAAGTAATTTCCCCCTTCCTTGCCCTGAGTCAACGTCTGCTTTAAGTCTGGTCCACCAGAAGTTGGAGTGGTCAGATCTGTATTCACTCTGACCTATATTCGTAATCTCATCGTACTCCTCGGAGATGAACTGAATTCTTTGTTTCTTGATTGAAGGCAAACTGGTAGAACAGAGATGAATCCAGTGACAGACCGTCCTTTTAGGCCTACACATAGATATTTTTAAATGTGTTTGGTTGTTTTTAAGTAGAGCATAGATTTTTCCAATTTTTCATAATCACCTCTATTCTCTCTTACACCAGGTTTCTCCATTTATTTGTTTTCTATTTAGTCCCTAGAGGGATTTAGTTTGTGACTTCCTGGTTAGAACAAGATACTTTACAAAGCTATAACATACTTTACTTTAAAAAGTAAAGGCTTTCTAACTAAATATACATGACAAGGAATACAGGGACAGAGTAGAAGTTTTCTCAGGAAACGTGTAATTTTTCTATTTCATTGTCTTTTCATTAAAGATCTTGCTCCTTCCAGGTCTATAGTAAGACTCAAGAGCTGTAGAGTGAGTCTGAGTCAAACTAAAGACCTTTGTCCTAGACCTCATGGGCTGCCTGAGGTTTGGGCTCAAATGCAACCCTGCCATCAGTCTGTGTCTCTGTCACTTCCTTGCCATTACAGGTTAGGTCATACTGTTCCCAATGATGTGCCAACATGATAACGTTCCTTGACTAGCAAATTGCTATCGACTGCATGCGTGTGTTGGCCCCAGATTTATACATTAAATCCTAACACTCAATATGATGGTCATTAGGTGCAGATTAGGTCATGAGGGTGGAGCCCTTATAAAAGAAACTTCATAGCTCCCTTCCCCCTTCTGCCTTGTGAGAACACAGCAAAAATATGGTCTTCTATGTATCCAGAAGCAGGTTCTCACCAGACACTGAATCTGCTGGCACCATGATCTTGGACTTCCCAGACTCCAGAAGTGTAAGAAATAAATTTCTGTTGCTTATATGCCACTCAGTCTATGGTATTTTTGTATAGCAGCCTGAATGGACTAAGACAGAAATCAAGAATTCTCTCCCCATTTGCCTTATTGTCCTAGATCAGTATTTCTGGGTCCTCAAGAAACTAGTTTCTGGGCCTACTATGATTTTTTTAGGTTATAGGCCAACAAGATGAAGTGATTTAATGTTATAGAATGCCAACAACCTAATTTTGTTGGCAGAATTTGACTCAGTTTCTCCCAAGGGATTATTATCACTAAGAGTGACAGATAAGAATGCCATAAATATAAGGAAAGAGTGCAAATACATTAAGAGGAAAGCACAATTAACATGATATGGAACTCTAAGGTCTACAGTACAGGTGAATCTATTCCAGGTCCTTACTCCAATACTGGCAAAGTGTCCTCTCTCTACTCTTACCTTCAACATGCATAAGAAAAAAATATTTCCCTCTTATTTGTAAGAATTTTAGAACATTACCAACTCTTTCCTGGAGAAATGCTCATCATTCTATGACAGCTTTGAGTTGGCAATGTTGATACTCCAAGAGGTTATTTTCAACCATGTATTTCCTCCACGAATCAGGAAGCTACAATTAGGTGGGTTGTATTTGCACTAATTATACCAAATAGTTCAAAATCTTGTGAACAATTTATAAAAAGCAAGATATTACATTCTTCTCCACTCAGTTTTGATTTTCAAATGTACTTCTTTTTAAGTATAAGCACTGAGTATTGTAATAAATGCAAATTTTTTTCAATGTACCCAAGAGTATATGAAATATGATTACATTTTTATAATGTTACCTAATCACATTTGGCCCCAATCTCAGTCAATTTGGAGGTCTCCCTCCCCTTTGTTTACATCTAACGGGTGGGGAGGAGTTAGAGACTGCCAGAAAGACTAGCCACTGGCATCCACTAAAGAATGTTTTTCAAATTATGGGTTTCAACCTATGACCATCAATTCAGTAGACCACACAGACGCTCTTACAAGAAAGAATAAAATAGGAAAGAAAAGAAAACATAAGCCAGCATCACAAATAAAAATAAAAATATTGTTTTATGAATGTTTTGTGGTCCTGGCCCATAATGTAAAATGTCTTTCCTATTGTAGGTCATAGGCCAAAATGTTTGAAAGTCACATAAGACATTGAGGTGACTATTGCATCTCCAGACATAAGGTCCAAACATGGCCTACATCTTCCTTAAACTATCCGCAAGATCTCTACAGTGCCAGATTTTTCTCAGTTACTCCCAGGCCTCATTCTGGGTTGCACAGTAAGATGTGGCCACCCTTCCATGCCACTTGAGAACAGCAGAGAGCTTTCTAAGGCTGTCTGAAGTCATCTCTGCCTAGACATGCCACATATTCTTGTTTAATATATATATATAAAGTTATTTATTTATTTTTGGCTGCATTGGGTCTTCGTTGCTTCATGTGGGTTTTCTCTAGCTGTGGTGAGCGGGGCTACTCTTTGTTGCAGTGGGCAGGCTTCTTATTGCAGTGGCTTCTCTTATTGTGAAGCATGGGCTCTAGGCGTGCGGGCTTCAGTAGTTGTGGCACGCTGGCTCAGTAGTTATGGCTTGCGGGCTCTAGAGTGCAGGCTCAGAAGTTGTGGTGCATGGGCTTAGTTGCTCTGCAGCATGTGGGATCTTCCTGGACCAGGGCTCGAACCCGTGTCCCCTAAATTGGCAGGCAGATTCTTAACCACTGCACCACCAGGGAAGTCCCCACGTAGATATTCTATTCCATGTGCCCTGAGTTCTTGGGAAATCAGGAGTGCTTCCCTTCATAGCTGGCTGTCTCCCTAGGCTTCAACCCTGAAGTAAGGCTTCAATTGCCACTGGTCTTGAATACCAAAACCTCTCTAGGGGATTTAATTTCTACTCTCTCTCTTCCAACCTCAGGGACCAGAGTACAGCTCACTTATCGGAGACATACTTAGAACTCACTTTCTTCCTTCCTTTAGACTCCCCTCTCCTCTTAGTTCCTGAGATTTTACCTAGTCAGGGAGAAGAAAAACTGTCTTCGCCAGTATTTTTCATACCTGTTGTTCATGGCATAACTGCTCAAGCTCGTCAATGTCTTGGCTTTTTAAGCCAATACAAATGCCCAGATTCTTCAAACTCAAAAACATTTTTTCTTTCAAAACTGTTGCTTCTCCCCTGCATTTATAAGCCTATTCTTAAAACTAAAAGACAAAAATTGACTGATTTTTCTATTCCTCTTTCCCTCAGGCAATGGTACCTGAGTCTTCTGTTTAAGCTTTAAGAGGAAACAGGCTGCAGAGTAAAGAGGAATTACCAGACACGAAGAACATTTCAATTAATATTTCAACACTATTCCTAATTATTAAACTTAAAAGGATAGTAAGTTAATGCAAAATTCAAAGGTGTGTGTATTTTTTTTTTTTTTTTTTTTTTTTTTTTTTTGCGGTACACGGGCCTCTCACTGTTGCGGCCTTTCCCCGTTGCGGAGCACAGGCTCCAGACACGCAGGCTCAGCGGCCATGGCTCACGGGCCTAGCCGCTCTGCGGTATGTGGGATCTTCCCGGACCGGGGCACGAACCCACATCCCCTGCATCGGCAGGCGGACTCTCAACCACTGCACCACCAGGGAAGCCCAGGTGTGTGTATTTTTATGATACTCTCACACTGGTATCACAGTCACCAAATACTGTTTAATTAAATCCTATTTTTATTCAAAACTTGAATGGAAGAATTTTTTTTAACTTTCCTTAAAATATTACATAGTAATTTAAAAAAAAACCTTTGAGAACATATATGCCCCTTGACTTCAGATTAGTAAAGCACTGAAACTTTTTGCTGTGACTTGGGTTCTTGTTTTATGTTGAACTACACAAATTTGATATGATGTAAATAACATGCTAATAAAGTCTCACCTCAGGTATAAAATTTGAAAAAGAAAATTGTTTAGACCTCCCCAATTTGTAAAAGTTCACCAAGAATTTTATGATTTCAGAGCTGGCAGGCCAACTTTATTATAAATTATGTGTATGCTCTTGCCAAATAGATGACCTTTTCATATAAACTATAAATACCCACCCAATCTTTCTTCCATAGCACATAGTCTTGTTTTGTTTACTTCATCAGTATTGCACAAGAAATTTTCATTCACTATTATCATACTTTAATTTTTTCCTTATATGTAAAATATGCTGTATATTATTGATCAAGTGGTAGGGCTAGTGATAGTTCAGGAAAAAGCCCAAATCAATAATTGTGTAAAGAAGACGTGATAAAAGACCACGAAGGAGGACAATCAAATGCCATGACACCATGTACTAGTAAAACAAGTTGTAGATTTATTCAGGCTTATGGAAAATTTTGCCTTGAATTATATGCGTTTTGAATTAAAGGTGGCCTTCAGAAAAGCATCCTTTGCATAAAATGCAAATGCCTAGTACTTCAGCTCCTTATAACTGTGGCAGAGTTGGGAATTATTCTGATGACTGGTATTTTCCTCAAACTAGTATCAAAATGATTCAAATCACCATATCTTTGGCTCCATTCTTTTCAAAATTCTTTCCTGACAACATGACTTACCAGGAGTTGGGAAAGTGATTGTAGCTATTTAATGTGACTATACATTGTTTGTGAGGTACCTGTGCCTTTTTGTACAATTTAGAAAAATGATGCATAACTGCTTTGTAAAGTTGCTTTTCCCACTCAAAAATTTAAGAACCTATCAGTCACTGCCCTATTTTCTTGATTTATACTTATAGAGTCCTACCACAACTTTATCAGTTAGAAATTTATGTCAGTCAAAGTCCAGTCAGGAAAACAGAAACCTTTCTAAGTATTTAAAACAAAGGTAAATTAATACAGGAATGAGGATGGCAAGAGGGATCAGAGAAGCAACCAGAGGCTGTAACCACAAACAGCAGAAACTGTGACTACCCAAGAGCTAGAGAAAATAGGCAGAGGTATGGATTACTGAAACCTAGGGTCTGAGCTGTCCTGGCAGAAGGTGGACTCATGGTGGGGCTGCCCAGGAGTTGTGGAGTCCGAGAAGAAACAAGCAGTACCAGAAATGCCACCTAGGTAGAGAAAGAGGGAGGGAAATACTCAGGCATCTCTCTTCCTCCAGGGCCCCAATCTCCTGCCAGTGCTTCCCATTGTTTTACCCCAGGATGGAAGCCGAGGAAAAGCATGGGTGGAGGTGCCTGGGGTGGGGCTGCGGGGAGGGCAGGAAGGGAATCTTCCCTATCAAATGAAGAGAGAGAGCCAAGCTGGGGAGGGAAGGGACAAGAAGGAAGAAAGAAATCTTCAAAACCAGCACATTACCTCCCCCTTCTCTTCAGACAGGGAAACCAACCCATCTCGAGTCCATAGCTGAGCTATTTGTATATAAAATAAAATTTGCATTCAGTCCCTTCCATGAGGAATCATTCCATATAATCTCAGAAGACCATCTTCTGGAAGAGCTGGAGCTGCAAATCTCATATACACCAGAATATAATCTTACAAATGTGAGCAGGATTTTAAATCTTTGTTTACATATACGTAAGGTTATTTTATCCTATAAGACTCAGACCTAAAATGTTCTAAAGTGTAGTTTAAAATACTTAGTCTAGCAATACAATAAATTCAGTATAACTGCTTCCTTTTGAATAAAAGCCATCTACCATTTGGTATTTAATGGCAGCAAGAACAATGAGCATAATAAATTTTAATCATGTTAACCTTTTAGTTAGTCATATGTAGGTGACTTTGATCTCCAAATTTCTGAATTGATTTTTATATGATTTATAAATGTAATTCTTAAAGTGTGTAACATAGTACAAACTCAGTTCCTGCTTTTATATTATCAATATTTTAATTACATATATATTTTCTGACTTTTCTCTGTGCCATTAACATGACCAAGCCTGCTGGAATTCAAAGAGCATGTGAATGACTTTCCTTACTTAATTGACAATCTCAGCAAATGTACAAATTAATTTCACTAATCTTCAGCAAACTATAAATTAAGAAGTGAGGCTATGACCAGCTTATTGATTCCATGCCAACAATTTTCTCTAATATGCTGCTTCTATTCCATAAATTAAAATGTTTCCACTGTGTCCTCTAAAACTCATATTTAATTATTAACAAACTTTGCCACAACCTCAACTTTTTTTACTACATGTTGCCCTGTTTGCTTGAGACAAAATCAGCCCTCCCCTGAGGACCTCACTCTCCCTGTAGGTCTTTCAAGGGAAGTCTATTCATTTTCCAACACCCCACCCATTTTGGGATCTGAATCAGGGAACTCCCTGTTCCTCACTGCTCCTCCAGCACCATATAACTCCTAACTCTCTTCTGTAAGCCTCTTCTCCTTTGAGGCTCACTCATGTCATTGGCTGTATTATCCTACACTCGTGTTTATCAATGAGGACAAGGGCCTGGCTAGTCTCCCTCATTTATTGAAGACTTTGACACATCATCTTAATTTCTTCCACCATCCTAGTTTTCTTCCATGTCCACAGAGAGAACAATTCTCTGAAATCTCAGTACTCTAACTCCACATCTCCAATGACCTTCTCCTTCACTCACTTCAGTCATCTACTCTCATGGCAATATTGGCACTCATCATCCTTGATGAGTTGTTCTATCCTTCACATCATAATTTTATTTTTTTTCAACATCTTTATTGGAGTATAATTGCTCTACAATGGTATGTTACCTTCTGCTGTTTAACAAAGTGAATCAACTGTATGCATACACGTATCTCGATATCCCCTCACTCTTGTGTCTCCCTCCCACCCTCCCTATCCCACCCCTACAGGTGGTCAAAAAGCACCGAGCTGATCTCCCTGTGCTACGTGCCTGCTTCCCACTAGCCATCTATTATAGGTTTGGGAGTGTATATATGTCCATGCCACTCTCTCACTTTGTCAAAGCCAACCTCTCCCACTCCCCATGTCCTCAAGTCCACTCTCCACATCTGGGTCTTTATTCCTGTCCTGCCCTTAGGTTTTTAAGAACCCTTTTTTTTTTTTTAGATTCCAAATATATGTGTTAGCATACAATATTGGTTTTTCTCTTTCTGACTGACTTCACTCTGTATGACACACTCTAGGTCCATCTATACCTCGCTACAAATAACTCAATTTCATTTCCTTTTATGTCTGACAAATATTCCATTGTATATATGTGCCACATCTTCTTTATCAATTCATCTGTCAATGGATACTTAGGTTACCTCCATGTCCTGGCTACGGTAAATCGTGCTGCAATGAACATTGTGGTACATGACACTTTTTGAATTATGGTTTTCTCAGGGTCTATGCCCAGTAGTGGGATTGCTGGGTCATATGGTAGGTCTATTTTGAGTTTTTTAAGGAACCTTCATACTGTTCTCCATAGTAGCTGTATCAATTTACATTCCCACCAACATTGCAAGAGGGTTCCCTTTTCTCCACACCCTCTCCAGCATTTATTGTTTGTAGACTTTTTGATGATGGCCATTCTGACCAGTGTGAGGTGATACCTCAC
>RJWK010018780.1:14347-33108 GCA_004363435.1 Platanista minor
TTTGTTTTTTTTTTTTTTTTTGATATTAAGCTGCATGAGCTGCTTGTATATTTTGGGAGGTTAATCCTTTGTCAATTGCTTTGCTTGCAAATATTTTCTCCAGTTCTGAGGGTTGTCTTTTAATCTTGTTTATGGTTTCCTTTGCTGTGCAAAAGATTTTAAGTTTAATTAGGTCCCATTTGTTTATTTTTGTTTTTATTTCCCTTCATCTAGGAGATGGGTCAAAAAGGATATTGCTGAGATTTATGTCATAGAATATTCTGCTTATGTTTTCCTATAAGAGTTTTATAATGTCTGGCCTTACATTTAGTTCTTTAATCCATTTGGAGTTTATTTTTGTGTATGGTGTTAGGGAGTGTTCTAATTACATTCTTTTACATGTAGCTGCCCAGTTTCCCCAGCTTCACTTATTGAAGAGACTGTCGTTTCTCCATTGTATATCCTTGCCTCCTCTGTCATGGATTACTAGACCATAGGTGTGTGAGTTTACCTCTGGGCTATCTATCCTGTTCCACTGATCTATATTTCTGTTTTTGTGCCAGTACAATACCGTCTTGATTACTGTAGCTTTGTAGTATAGTCTGAAGTCAGGGAGCCTGAATCCTTCAGCTCCGTTTTTCTTTCTCAAGATTGCTTTGGTGGGGCTTCCCTGGTGGTGCTGTGGTTGAGAGTCTGCCTGCCAATGCAGGGGACACAGGTTGGTGCCCCAGTCTGAGAAGATCCCACATGCCACGGAATGGCTGGGCCCATGAGCCATGGTCGTTGAGCCTGTGCGTCATGAGCCTGTGCTCCGCAATGGGAAAGGCCACAACAGTGAGAGGCCCGCGTATCGCAAAAAAAAAAAAAAAAAAAGCTTTTGCTATTCAGGGTCTTTGTGTTTCCATACACATCGTGAAATTTTTTGTTCTACTTCTGTGAAAAATTCCATTGGTAGATTGATAGGGATCACACTGAATCAGTAGATTGCTTTCGGTAGTATAGTCATTTTCATAATGTTGATTCTTCCAATCCAAGAACATGGTATATCTCTCCCTCAGTTTGTATCATCTTTCATTTCTTTCATCAGTGTCATAGTTTTCTGCATACAGGTCTTTTGTCTCTTTAGGTAAGTTTATTCCTAGGTATTTTATTCTTTTTGTTGCACTGGAAAATGGGACTGTTTCCTTAATTTCTCTTTCCGATTTTTCATCATTAGTGTAGAGGAATGCAAGAGATTTCTGTGCATTAATTTTGTATCCTGCTACTTTACCAAATTCATTGATTAGCTCTACTAGTTTTCTGGTAGCATCTTTAGGATTCTCTATGCATAGTATCATATCGTCGTTAAACATTCACAGTTTTACTACTTCTTTTCTGATTTGGATTACTTTTATTTCTTTTTCTTCTCTGATTGCTGTGCAATCAGAAGAAAACTTCCAAACTATGTTGAACAACAGTGGTGAGAGTGGGTAATCTTGTCTTGTTCCGGATCTTAGTGGAAATGGTTTCAGTTTTTCACCATTGAGAATGATGTTGGCTGTGGATTTGTCATACATGGCTTTTATTATGTTGAGGTAAGTTCCCTCTTTGCCTACTTTCCGGAGGGTTTTTATCATAAATGGGTGTTGAATTTTGTGAAAAGATTTTTCTGCATCTATTGAGATTTTCAGATGGTTTTTATCCTTCAATTTGTTAATATGGTGTATCACATTGATTGATTTGCATATATTGAAGAATCCTTGCATTCCTGGGATAAACCCCACTTGATCATGGTGTATGATACTTTTAATGTGCTGTTGGATTCTGTTTGATGGTTTTTGTTGAGGAGTTTTGCATCTATGTTCATCACTGATATTGGCCTGTAGTTTTCTTTTTTTGTGACATCTTTGTCGGGTTTTGGTATCAGGATGATGGTGGCCTCGTAGAATGAGTTTGGGAGTGTTCCTCATCTGCTATATTTTGGAAGAGTTTGAGAAGGATAGGTGTTAGCTCTTCTCTAAATGTTTGATAGAATTCGCCTGTGAAGGCTTCTGGTCCTGGGCTTTTGTTTGCTGGAAGATTTTTAATCACAGTCTCAATTTCAGTGCTTGTGACTGGCATGTTTATATTTTCTATTTCTTCCTGGTTCAGTCTCAGAAGTTTGTGGTTTTCTAAGAATTTGTCCATTTCTTCCAGGTTGTCTATTTTATTAGCATAGAGTTGCTTGTAGTAATCTCTCATGATCATTTGTATTTCTGCAGTGTCAGTTGTTACTTCCCCTTTTTTATTTCTAGTCCTATTGATATGAGTCTTCTCCCTTCTTTTCTTGATGAGTCTGGCTAATGTTTTATCAGTTTTGTTTATCTTCTCAAAGAACCAGCTTTTAGATTTATTAATCTTTGCTATCGTTTCCTTCATTTCTTTTTCATTTATATCTGATCTGATGTTTATGATTTCTTTCCTACTGCTAACATTGGAGAATTTTTGTACTTCTTTCCTTAATTGCTTTAGGTGTAAGGTTACATTGCTTATTTGAGATTTTTCTTGTTTCTTGAGGTAGGATTGTATTGCTATAAACTTCCCTCTTAGAACTGCTTTTGCTGCATCCCGTAGGTTTTGCGTTCTCGTGTTTTCACTGCCATTTGTTTCTAGGTATTTTTTGATTTCCTTTTAAATTTCTTCAGTGATCTCTTGGTTATTTAGTAGTATATTGTTTAACCTCCATGTGTTTGTATTTTTTACAGTATTTATCCTGTAACTGATATCTAGTCTCATAGTGTTGTTTTTGGAAAAGATAGTTGATATTATTTCAATTTTCTTAAATTTACCAAGGCTTGATTTGTGACTCAAGATGTGATCTATCCTGGAGAATGTTCCATGAGCACTTGAGAAGAAAGTGTATTCTGTTGTGTTTGGATGGAATGTCCTGTAAATATCAATTAAATCTATCTGGTCTATTGTGTCATTTAAAGCTTGTGTTTCCTTTTTATTTTCATTTTGAATGATCTGTGCATTGGTGAAAGTGGGGTGTTAAAGTCCCCCACTATTATTGTGTTGCTGTCAATTTCCCCTTTTATGGCTGTTAGCATTTGCCTTATGTATTGAGGTGCTCCTATGTTGGGTGCATAAATATTTACAATTGTTATATCTTCTTCTTGGATTGATCTCTTGATCATTAATATAATGTCCTTGTCTCTTGTAATAGTCTTTATTTTAAAGTCTATTTTGTATGATATGAGAATTGCTACTCTAGCTTTCTTTTGATTTCCATTTGCAAGGAATATCTTTTTCCATCCCCTCACTTTCAGTCTGTATGTGTCCCTAGGTCTGAAGTGGGCCTCTTATAGACAGCATATATATGGGTCTTGTTTTTGTATCCATTCAGCCAGTCTATGTCTTCTGGTTGGAACATTTAATCCATTTACATTTAAGGTAATTATTGATATGTATGTTCCTAATACCATTTTTTTAAATTGTTTGAGTTTTTTATTGTAGGTCTTTTCCTTCTCTTGTATTTCCTGTCTAGAGAAGTTCTTTTAGCATTTGCTGTAAAGCTGGTTTGGTGGTGCTGAATTCTCTTAGCTTTTTCTTGTCTGTAAAGATTTTAATTTCTCTGTCAAATCTGAATGAGATCCTTGCTGGGTAGAGTAATCTTGGTTGTAGATTTTTCCCTTTCATCACTTTAAATATGTCCTGCAACACCCTTCTGGCTTGCACAATTTCTGCTGAAAGATCAGCTGTTAAACTTACAGGGATTCCCTTGTATGTTATTTGTTGCTTTTCCCTTGCTGCTTTTAATATTTTTTCTTTGTATTTAATTTTTGGTAGTTTGATTAATATATGTCTTGGAATGTTTCTCCTTGATTTTATCCTGTATGGGATGCTCTGTACTTCCTGGACTTGACTGTTTCCTTTCACATGTTAGGGAAGTTTTCAACTCTAATCTCTTCAAATATTTTCTCAGTGCCTTTCCTTTTCTCTTCTCCTTCTGGCACCCCTAAAATTCCAATGCTGGTGCATTCAGTATTGTCCCAGACGTCTCTGAGACTGTGCTAAATTCTTTTCATTCTTTATTCTGCTCTGCGGTAGTTATGTCCACTATTTTATCTTCTGCTCTGCGGTAGTTATGTCCACTTATCCATTCTTCTGCCTCAGTTATTCTACTATTGATTCCATCTAGAGAATTTTTAATTTCATTTATTGTGTTGTTCATCATTGTTTGTTTGCTCTTTAGTTCTTCTAGGTCCTTGTGAAACGTTTCTTATATTTTCTCCAGTCTATTTCCAAGATTTTGGATCATTTTTACTATCATTACTCTGAATTATTTTTCAGGTAGACTACCTATTTCCTCTTCATTTATTTGGTCTGGTGGGTTTTTACCTTGCTCCTTCATCTGCTGTGTATTTCTCTGTGTTCTCATTTTGCTTAACTTACTGTGCTTGGGGTCTCGTTTTATCAGGCTGCAGTTTCATAGTTCCCATTGTTTTTGGTGTCTGCCCCCAGTGAGTAAGGTTGGTTCAGTGGGTTGTGTAGGCTTCCTGGTGGAGGGGACTGGTGCCTGTGTTCTGGTGGATGAGGCTGGATCTCTTCTTTCTGGTGGGCAGGACCACATCTGGTGGTGTGTTTTGGGGTGTCTGTGAACTTTTTATGATTTTAGGCAGCCTCTCTGCTAATGGGTGGGGTTGTGTTCCTGTCTTCCTAGTTGTTTGGCATGGGGTGTCCAGCACTGGAGCTTGCTGGCTGTTGAGTGGAGCTGGGTCTTAGCGTGGAGACGGAGATCTGTAGGAGAGCTCTCGCCAATTGATATTATGCGGGGCCAGAAGGTCTCTGATGGACCAATGTCCTGAATTTGGCTCTCCCACCACAGAGGCTCAGGCCTGACACCCAGCCGGAGCATTGAGACCCTGTCGGCCACACGGCTCAGAAGAAAAGGAAGAAAAAAAAAGAAAAAAGAAAAAAATTAATAATAAAATAATTAAAATAAGAAATTAAAAAAATATTATTAAAATTAAAAAGTAATTAGAAAAAAAAAGAAGAGAGGCAACCATACCAATAAACAAATCCACCAATTATAACAAGCACTAAAAACTATACTAAAAATAAATGGACAGACAGAACCCTAGGACAAATGTTAAAAGCAAAGCTATACAGACAAAATCACACAAAGGAGCATAAACATACACACTCACAAAAAGAGAAAAAGGAAAATATATATATCTATATATTAAAAAAAAAGGAGGAAGAGAGCAACCAAATCAATAAACAAATCTATCAATGATTATAAACTCTAAATAGTAAACTAAGATAAATATAAAACCAGAAACAAATTAGATACAGAAAGCAAACCCCAAGTCTATAGTTGCTCCCAAAGTCCACTGCCTCAATTTTGGGATGATTAGTTGCCTAGTCAGGTATTCCACAGATACAGGGTACCTCAAGTTGATTGTGGAGATTTAATCCACTGCTCCTGAGGCTGCTGGGAGAAATTTCCCTTTCTCTTCTTTGCTCACACAGCTCCTGGGGTTCAGCTTTGGATTTGGCCCCACCTCTGCATGTAGGTCGCCCTCTGGCGTCTCCTCTTCGCCCAGATGGTGGGGAGGTTAAAGGAGCAGCTGATTTGGGGTCCTGGCTCACTCAGGCCGGGGGGAGTGAGGGGTATGGAATCCAGCGCGAGCCTGTGGCAGCAGAAGCCAGCATGTCATTGCACCAGCCTCAGGTGCACTGTGTGTTCTCCCAGGGAAGTTGTCCCTGGATCACAGGACCCTGGCAGTGGTGGGCTGCAGAGGTTCCTGGGAGGGGAAGTGTGGGAAGTGACCTGTGCTTGCACACAGGCTTCCTGGTGGCTGCAGCAGCAGCCTTAGCATTTCATGCCTGTCTCTGGTGTCTGTGCTGATAGCCGCGGCTCACGCCCGTCTCTGGAGCTCATTTAGGTGGTGCTCTGCCTTCTGTGGGCAGACAGGGAAGGGATCCCCTCTCCTCAAACACCCCGAAACAATGGTCTCTTGACTCTTAGGCAGTTCCAGACTTTTTCCCAGACTCCCTGCAGGCTACCTGTGGTGCACTAGCCCCCTTCAGGCTGTCTTCACAGAGCCAACCCCAGTCCTCTCCCTGGGGTGTGACCTCCAAAGCCTGAGCCTCAGCTCCCAGCCCCCACCTGCCCCGGTGGGTGAGCAGACAAGCCTCTCAGGCTGGTGAGTGCTGGACGGCACCAATCCTCTGTGAGGGAATCTCTCCGCTTTGCCCTCCACACCCCTGTTGCTGTGCTCTCCTCCGTGGCTCTGAAGCTTCCTCCTCTGCCACCCGCAGTCTCCACCTGTGAAGGGGCTTCTAGTGTCCTTTCCTCCTTCACGGCTCCCTCCCAGAGGTACAGGTCCCATCCCTATTCTTTTGTCTCTGTTTTTTCTTTTTTCTTTTGCCCTACTCAGGTACGTGGGGAGTTTCTTGCCTTTTGGGAAGTCTGAGGTCTTCTGCCAGTGTTCTGTAGGAGCTGTTCCACATGTAGATGTATTTTTGATGTATTTGTGGGGCGGAAGTTGATCTCCATATCTTACTCCTCTGCCATTGTGAAGGTCCTCACATCATAATTTTAGACCTTTTATTCTCTAACTAAAATACCTTGCTCTTCTAGCTTGCTGGTTCATTTAGCCCCAATACACCAGTTTGCTCAATTTGTTAGGATCTCTGCTTCTCAACATTTTCTTTGCCAGGATCTTTCTCTTCTCCTTCCTTCCGCTCCTTAGAGTCAAGGCTCAACATTTCAATGGCTCTATCATCTCCCTTACTTCGTCATCCTTCCGAAATTCTAAGCCAGGAAAACACCAACCTTGGGAAACCCAAATGTCTACCTTCTCTGTAGATGCAAATGGGCAATTGAGCTTTGTTGTATAAAATCACAAAAACTGGTAGATTTGTGTCATACAAATTTAAGATGATCAATCTCATCTGGAAGCTCAGCATTATCCCAAAACACCATCATGCACTCTTAATCAAAGCTCTGCCCTGTTTAGCACTAACCATCACTGTCTGCAGAAAGGTTGTTTCGTTGTCTCTCTGTGTGCTCTTAACAGATGACCACTTCCAATTTCATGGAAATAAGGCAAATAGAATGAAGCTCCTTCAGTGCCCAGCCTGTAGTCCTCTTATCTTTTCTCCTTCCCTTCTTCCTTCCTTCCTCTTGTTACTACATGTTTTAGAGCAGTGGTTCTCAAAGTTTAGTTCCCAAATAAGCAACATCAGGGAAACTGCTAGAAATGCAAATTCTCTGACCCCACTTCCGACCTACTGAATTAGAAATTCTGGATCCAACGATCTGTGGTTTAACAAGTCCTCCAGATGACTCTGATGCTTGCTTGTTTAAGAACAACTATCTTAGACTAGTCCTTCTGTCTGTGCTCTTGATACCTCCCAATAGCACATTCTCAGAAGGTTGGAGAAATGGCACCGAACTTTGCCCACCTGCCACCACCTCATCTAACACCTGGTTATTTCAACAGCCTCCTAACTCATCTCTCTACTTCAGTCTTGTTCTCCTGCAATCCATTCTCCACCCTGTAGCCAAAGTGATCCTCTTGGGTCATATATTTGTTAGTGTCATTCTATTTCTGAAAACCTGTCAAGTCTTCCCTTCACCATTCACACACCATCCAACTTTTCAACTTTCTTACAGGTCTTTCAAGTTCTGGTGTAGGTGTCCCCATCTTCAGCCTGTACAATCTATCTTCTTAAATTTGAATACTTCAGGCATCCTGAAATTCTTTCTGTGCCTTTCATGCCATATCTTTCCTAGTCTCTGGTCCTTCATGGATATTGACTCCTCATCTTGGAACACTCTTCCTACTGTTTCTTCTGGCCAAGTCTAGTTGTCCTTTATGTCTCAAGTCAGAACACATTTCAGGGATGAGGCCTGGTGTGACCTTCAGAATAGATTGAAGTTTACTCCTAGATGCTTTCTTAGCTCTGTCTTCATCTCCTATCATAATTTCCACCTTTTTCTAATGCCTGTTGTCTGTGCTAGACTAACAGCTACTTGAGGGTAGGGACTGTGTTCACCTCTTTCAAACTGTATATACTCTGTACCTAGCATAACACCTATGTCTGGCATGAGGTGGGTGCTCAATAAATATCTGTTGAATGAATAAATAATGAATGAATGTCAAAATATCAATACATTTTGTTTTGGGTCTTTATTTTCATTTTTTAAAATATTCTTTCTGGGCTTCCCTGGTGGCGCAGTGGTTGAGAGTCCGCCTGCCGATGCAGGGGACACGGGTTCGTGCCCCGGTCTGGGAAGATCCCACATGCCACGGAGAGGCTAGGCCCGTGAGCCATGGCCGCTGGGCCTGCGCATCCAGAGCCTGTGCTCCGCAACGGGAGAGGCCACAACAGTGAGAGGTCCACGTACCGCAAAAAAAAAAAAAAAAAAATTCTTTCTATTAAATGTCCTTTTTTTCCCCATAAGTCTTTCCATTACTCTTTTAAAGTCCTAGCCCTGTGTCTCCCAATCTGTGTGCCAAGGTGCTTCAGAATGTCTTAGCAAACTCACAGGGCCACCATGAGATATTTTCAGTTGTCAAGGGAAGCACAGTAACATCTATCATATACCTCGAAATCTCCTAGCTCAAGAGAGTTCAGAGTTTCAACATCAGATAACTACATTTCTTTCCAAAATGTCTTATCTTCGTGAAGCTGGCTCTTCACAGTAGCTGTGATAAAAAGGAAGTATCGCATGGTACAAAATTAAGTAGAGGTGTCCAATTTGACTCACATTTCGAGAAGATGTGCAGTGTCCCAATAGCACTAAGTTTGTAGGACATAAGTAGTCTTTAAGTTAGTTACCTAATCACTTAATAAGAACTGCTAAGTATTTCCTGGAGACTAGAGGCTATGTGAAAAAATTACGGAAACACAACAGGAACTGAGAAAGTTCATGAAACTCTGTCCTTGCCAATTGTTAATTTTCTTTATGTGGACTAACCTGCCTTCCTGTTTTATTTTTAGTCGTATTCCCACTCCACAGTTGTTGCTTATTATGATTTCCTTTAGTTTGTTCATCATGATATATCCATTACCATTGACTCTGATTTCTATAATAATTTCTCTTTCCTCTTCTCTGTATTGATTTCTAAAATCCACCATGATCATTGTCTATTTATTGCACTGAAATATTATATTGTAAAGAAAAGAAAATCGGCTTTATGAAGCTCTATGTGCACACCTAGAAATACGTTTTATATGTTTGGTTTAGGTGTATGTGTTAAAAGCCAATCCTGTGCCCCAGCTTTCCTCTAAAAGGAAGGTGCTATAATGATTTGACCTCACACAGCTGTGGAGGCTGACTGGACAATATCTGTAAGATTGTCACTTTCACAGCTGATGCTGGAGTTTGACATTTATAGGCAGGCAGGTAGGAAGCAAAGATTGATGGATGGTGGGGAAGAGAAATGTAAAGCTGGAACTTACAGCACATGCTAGACTTAAACCTGTGTCAGTTCTCTTGCCTCTGACCTTAGCAGTATGGGTGTCCTGCAAAAGCTGAGTCCTTTATCATGGGGTAAACACAAATACACACACCTGAAGGAAAACCAAGAGATCGTAGAGCAGTTGCAGGCCCAGTCAGCACCTCACAGCCACCAAGTGAGGCAGCAGATCACTAACAGCCTGTGCAAGCTACAAAACAGCTGCTGCTTCACTTCTGCCCTCCAAATCTCATACCAGTATCTTTCTGTGTCCGACTCTAACTGGACATATATAGGAAAGGGAATTCTGGGAAATGTAGTTCATAAGAGCCAGGTTGGCACATTATGAAGCCACCACAAGCAACACATAGTTTCTTTACCAAAGTAGCTTATGTTATAGTTACAGGCAAAATATGTGTTCATTACAAGTATCAGAAATTCAATATATAAATATTAAATAAGTGATTTCAGAAAAAGTAGAGAGAAGTGCAGGCAGTGGTTAATAGGATTGGCATGGCGGATAGATTTCAAGATGATGATGATGCAGTGTTCCAGTGAGGGAAAATGGCAAAGTCCCAGAGTCAGGAATAACCAGGCATTCGAAGACAATGGCAGATCTAACCAGAGCAAAAGGTCTGTGAAGGGAGGATTGGGTGAATGAGTCTAAAAAGGAAGGCTGAAAACAGACCACAGTATCCAATGCCAGAACTGTTTCTAGCTTTATTCTGCAGTCAGAGAAGAAATCCTCATTATTTATCAGATTCACTAGCATGCTATTAGTTGTTTTTTATTTTTAACCTGGTTTCCATCTTTATTTCTCTCTATTCTATTCTATGAAATGATTCTCTATCCCTGTATTTACATCATCTTTTGGTTGTAATGAAACATTATATTGTATAGAAAAAGAATTGTCTTTGAACTTGGTGTAAGGCAAATGGGGCATGAGATATAAACACGACTTTAAGATGAGGACCCTGCTGCCAGTGCACAAAAGGGACTGAAAGGGGCAAGAGGAACCTGAAGACATAACCATTTCTCCCAGCAGCATTCCTCACAAACTAAAACGGGAGGTTAGACTACAACTTGGGAGTCTTTGGCTATGACTCAAATTTCCACCCATACTTTTAGGACTCCAGCCTGTCAATATTCTGATAAGCCATTGTTATTCTTTCTACCCAGAAAATGGTTAAACATCTCTATCCCCATCTGAAGACCCACTGGCAAGAAGGGCTGGCCTCAGTAAGACTTATACTAGAGTTGGCCAGAGCACAATATCATCCAAGTAAGTTTTCCTTAGTTCAGTGTCCTCTCCCAAGGAGTTTCTGGTATTGGGAAAACCAGATCCTCCTGGAGGCTATAGCGTCCTCACATTTTCTCCCTTGGGCAGAAGGATGTCCAGAATTCTGGGTCCACTAATTGCTTCTGTAGGCTGCAATCAGCAGCTAAGAGTCTTTCTTTGGACAAAAGCTGACTCTCTTCCCCAACAGTCTTGTACTCCAATACCTCCAGAAAGAGAGCTGCAGCAAGGACCCCTGCTGAGCTTGTTTTAGTGGGAGGAGCCCTGGGCTGAGATCCAAGAGAACCAAATCATAATCCCTGTTCTGCAGCTCACTAGCTGTGAGATCTTGGGCACAACCCAAGATACAGCCTCTGTGAGCTTTGTAAAATGAGTTGGTTAAATTAGATACTCGCTAGGGTTTCTTCCAGATTTAAGTTTTTTTATTTCATGACATGCTAATTAAAATGAGATCCAAGTTTTACTTATCAAATTGGCAAAAAAGAAAAGAACACTACTATTCACTGTTGGCAAGGCCTCTTACACGCAGATGAGAGATCAAATTATTAAGAAAAACAAGGTGAACCTGTGCCATTATATAGAAAAACACATACTCTCAGGAATCTCCCTCTCCCACTCCCAGAATAATTTATTTCAAGGACATATCCAGCATATATGCAATGATATAACTGTATTGATGTACAACACAATTTTTTAAAGTTTTTATAACAATAAAAAGAAATAATACAAATATCCACTGACAAGCCATGATTCAAGAAATTATAGTAAATCCATGCAATAGTACAACCTAAAATGTAGAGCAACATTTAATAAAATTGAAAAGTTCTCTATATTAAGTAATAAAAGGGAGTGATCTACTTAATATTTCACTGTTATTCAGTATGATCTCAATTTAGTTTTTTATATATGGATTGATATCTATATCTATAATTCCCCAGTTCTGACCTGCCCATGATTACTAAATAAAGTCACATTGCTTTTTTCGTTTTTTGTTTTTCAATATCTTTATTGGAATATAATTGCTTTACAATGCTGTGTTAAGTTTCTGCTGTACAACAAAGTGAATCAGCTGTAAGCATACATATATCCCCATATCCTCTCCCTCTTGGGCCTCTCTCCCACCCTCCCTATCCCACCCCTCTAGGTGGTCACAAAGCACTGAGCTGATCTCCCTGTGCTATGCAGCAGCTTCCCACTAGCCATCCATTTTACATTTGGTAGTGTAAATATGTCAGTGTTACTCTCTCACTTCGTCCCAGCTTCCCCTTCCTGCCCACCCCCCCACTGCCGTGTCCTCAAGCCCATTCTCTACATATGTGTCTTTATTCCTGCCCTGCCACTAGGTTAATCAGTATCATTTTTCTAGATTCCATATATGAAGTCACATTGTTTTTAAGAGCCCGGTGACAACTTATGTGAGCCCTTATTCTGCAGATGTCCATGCTTCTGTCAGGTGCCCCATCAGAAAGGTCTAGGACTCCTGAAGAAACCCCTTCTTCTTCCACAAGTGAACTGCTGGTCCAGAGTGCTAAAGGTGGGTCTATGCCCCAATATAACTAACATTCGGGCTCCTCCTCTCTTCTAATACAGTCAGCTCAAGTGCAAAATCTATAGAAATCTGTAATCTTTTCAAAACCCAAACCTGATCATCCTCATCTCTCTGAAAACTTATGACTTACCATTACTCTTAAAATTCCTTAAGAAGCCCATAAACTCTCCTGTGTGCCGCCCCAGCCTCAACACATACCATCCTCTCTTTCCATTTCAGCCACCTGGGTCTTCGCTCAGTCTTTCATATTCTTCATGCTCCTTCCTGCCACAGGGTCTTTTCATTTACTATTTAACTCTCTTCCTACAATGTTTTTGCCCCACTGTTTCATCTAGTTAATTCTTTTTCATGTTTTAGTTCTCAGTTTAATTGTCATTTTCTCAGAGAAAGCTCCTCAAGGCTAATGGACTTGGTAAATTACTATTAGTATACATTCTAATAGCATCATGTATCTTTCCATTATAGCACTTGACCACAGTTACAAAGGTACATTTTAATCATATGACTTGATTAATAAAGAGGCGCTGTGTCTGTTTTGTGCTCCTTTTCCTCTGTTGTCACTCCTCCTCCTTCTTCTCACCCTTCCCCGTCTTCTTCTTTTTCTTCTGCTTCTACTTCTGCTTTTTCTGCCTCTACATTTAATCTACACCTAGCATAATGTCTGGTATATATTTTTTGAATGACTAATCAGTCCATCTCAGGATCAGAATAACCCACACTATTGAGAATCCTCACTCATCCCCACACCTCGACACAGGACCTTAACTATCCTTTCACCCAGAGAAAAGAAAAGGTCTCCACCCATTCCAGATCAGGTATGCTGGGCAGAGATATCAATTATTTGGAGAATGCTCTTACCTCTATCTATAAGGAGTGGCCTGAACTCCAAGGTCTAGAGAAGCCATGACAATATTTTATAGTACTTTCTCAAAGCATAGATTGTTCAGGCTTAAATACTATTCTAGATGAAATACCACTAGTCCAGACTCAACTCATTGCACAGTCTTCCCCCAAAGGGTTGGTAAAGCCTCATGATCTCCTTCAAAAAGATCTCCTGAGGGGCTTCCCTGGTGGCGCAGTGGTTGAGAGTCCGCCTGCCAATGCAGCGGACACGGGTTCGTGCCCCAGCCCGGGAAGATCCCACATGCGGCGGAGCAGCTGGGTCTGTGAGCCATGGCCGCTGAGCCGGCGCTTCCGGAGCCTGTGCTCCGCAACGGAAGAGACCACAACAGTAAGAGGCCCGCATAACGCAAAAAAAAAAAAAAAAAAAAAAAAAAAAAAAAAAAAAAAAAAAAAAAAAAAAAAGATCTCCTGAGAACAAACAGCATTTTCAGCCATAGGGCAGCATATGTAGAAAAAACAAATTATCTAATTCTATAGCATATCAATTCTGTTAATTATAATTTGTATTAATATTACTAGATTATTTACCACCTCAGATTCAAGCATCAGCATTTGGACCACTCTCTAGCCTTATCTGAAAATTTATCTAATATCTATCTACATGTATAAAATAGGTCCAATTCATAAAAAGGAAGTTTTCCATAGATACAAAGTGTAGTTTTGACCACAGTTGAGGGGAACTGCTTACAACCCTCGAAAATGGCAGTTTTCTAACTTGCACAACTCAAGATTCATTCTTCTAAGACATCTCTCTCTACATACACAAAGACATGCACACACACCTACAGAGAATTACTCCAGGGCTGGCTTCTCCTCACAGTGAGTAGTTCCTGGGCTTCATCTTAACCGTAGCCCAAGACACTAAACAGAAGGAAGTGACAGTGGGCGATCTTCCATAACTGATAAACCACCACCCCCCACCACTCAGTTCTCTGAGGTCAAGGTCATGTGACCTCTTATCAGTTTGGCTACACAATAGAGTGAGTCTCCCAGACTCTAGGAGAGAGAGGAGGGCTGAAGCAATGGTTTCTCGGGGGCATTCTAACATATTGACTGAATAATGGGATGTTTTAGCTTCCCTAGGATATCTATAGCTCATTGTAGAAAAACTAACTTAGTGAAACTTTCTGGGTTTGTGGCAGAAATTGTGTATTTATATATACTTAAAATTTTTTTAAGCAAAAGTAAAAAGTTCTTTAAAGTAAGGAGAATCAGGTAGCCCAAGGGGCTCAACTATGGATGGTTAATTAATGAGTATCTCTTTTTTAACTTTGATAGTTAGGTGATGGTTAACAAAATGTTGAAAGATTGAGGTTACTTTCTTTAAAAAGAAGTGTCTTGAGGGAAAAAACTTAAATCTGTGCAAGAAGTCTGTATTTCCATAATAATAATGGCATAGCATCATATTTCAAATGTTGATAATACCATAATACTACAATAATTTAGTGGAAAATAGATACAATTATAAAGGATCACCTAGGGCTTCCCTGGTGGCACAGTGGTTGAGAGTCCACCTGCCGATGCAGGGGACACGGGTTCGTGCTCCGGTTCGGGAAGATCCCACACGCCACGGACCGGCTGGGCCCGTGAGCCATGGCCGCTGAACCTGCGCGTCGGAGCCTGTGCTCCGCAATGGGAGAGGCCACAACGGTGAGAGGCCCACGTACCACAAAAAAAAAAAAAAAAAAAAGGATCACCCAGACAGTCCAGTGTTGGAGGGTGGACCTCTTCTTCCCAAGTCCAAGACCTGCTGTCTTCCCACTATAAGATGATTAAAGTGTTTAACATGTTTCTAGAAAAACAAGCACTCACAAGACGTACTATGGCCCTTATATGGCAACCTATCCAGAGATATAGAAGATATTCCCCTGTACATACACCCCTGCTGCATATGTCACTCTTAGTTCTACAGAGATTGGAGAATTTGTATAAAAACTTTAAACCTTCACTCTTGAGGACATAACTACTTTTCTGTATGCAGAATTACTTCCAATTTTAATGAAAAACATCTTAATTTCCCTCAAGAATATGTATATCCTTCTAAATAGTGAGAATAACAAAATCCAAAAAGGTAATTGCTTACTGGGAATTATAACTAAGAGAGACATTGCATAGGAAATGAATTTTTGCTAACAAAAATGAATATTCACTAGGAAGGCAAGCCTGAAGAAAATAAATTCTTACACAAACTTCAAAACACAAAGAACTGAATGTCTCAGTTAAAGAACACACTACCAGTTTAGCATTAATCTATGAAATGTATCCCTATAGAAACACAGAACCCAATTTGTCTTTTATAAACTCTACACACACATACCCTCCCTCCATTAAAAACATAAGCAATTGCTTGAAACAAACTCTATCTTCTTTCAAAACTCTTAGAAGAAATAAAATTCTATAGTACCTATAGTCTTAAAACTCTTAGAAATTTCATGCAGTGGCAATCATTTAGTACTCAGACATATGGTTGTCAAATTTAAATTTATATACAGTTTCTACTATCCCCATGCCCATAGGATGTTTTCCTTTGCCATGTGGTATAGTCAGAAATATTCTTGGTACCCTCTTATGGTTATCAGGTAGTCAAAGTAACTAGGTTGGTAGTTTGAAATAGTGATTCCATATCGGTCCACTTTGAAATAATTTTGACCACTGTTATGTTCAAGACACCATACTAAGAGTATTGGGGGACAGAATATAAACAAAAATCAGCCAAGGTCAGCTTTTTAGTAAATTTGAAACCTCTGACATCAAGGAACCTTTGTGGAGAAGAAGAGAAAGAATAGAATTGCTATCATTCTAGTCTCTGTGGGCTTTTTTAGATTCCACATGTAAGTGGTATTATACAGTATTTGTCTTTCTCCATGTGACTTATCTCACTCAGCATAACGTCTACAGAGTTCATCCATTTTGTCGCAAATGGCCATATTTCCTTCTTTCTTATTGCTGAATAATATTCTATTGTGTATGCATATATATACCACATTCTAGGGGTTGAGGGGTGGGGGAATTGGGGAGGTATTGTTTAAGGGTACAAACTTACAACTAGTAGACAAATAAGTCCTGGGGATCTAATGCACTGCATAGTAATTATAGAAAACAGTACTGTATTATAAATTTCAAAGTTGCTGCGACTAAATCTTAATTTTTCCCATCACAAAAAAGAAATTATAATTATGTAACATGACAGAGGTGTTAACTAATGCTACAGTGTTAATCATATTGCAATATATAAATGTATTAAATCAACACATTGTGCACCTTAGACTTTCACAGTTATCTATCAATTATATCTCAATAAGAATATTAATTAGTTTAATTTTCCAGGAAAAAAAAGAGAGAGAAAATTGCCCTACATAATATCAAATCGAAATCTCAATCCTTGCTTTACTTGAGGTAGGATTTCTAATTTCAAATCAAGAATTGGTTATCATCTGAAGCATCCTTGTACCTATATTCTAAGTTCACTCTTGGCAGCACCATTGTTTACAATGTGTCATAAAAGATAAACAGAGTATTTATCTTCTGTGCATCTGTAATGAAGAAAGTACAACTAGAGCAAGTGGAAGAGAAGAAAGAAAATCAATGATGAAAACCATGTCAGAAGCAGTTACGGGTAACCGTCAGATTTCATGTCTTGATATCACGCTTATGTTTTCAAACAGAAGATAATAACTTTCCACAAAGCTACCTGAAAAATATTAAGCTGTATCATAAACCTTCATGAATTCAGACTAATCATGCATAAGACTGGTCCAAACCAGCTAAAAATTAGAAGAGTTAATTTATAATATATTCAAATTTGAAAGAAATTCAAAATATAAAATGTCAGTGTTCTTGAAATTTGTTAATTATAAATTCAGTTTGTTTTCAGCAAAATTCAATCGGAAAACAAATCCCACACAAAATAAATCATATGGTGGGAAAACTGCTTAAAAGTTTAGAATCAAGTTAGACCTTTGGAAGACCATCTTCTTAAAAACAGAAGGCTGGTGGCTCCTAGCCTCATCATCATTGAATTGTCCCTGAATATTATGATTTTTTTTTTATCAAAGGTCATTAAACTATATGAATGTACAATCTGCCTTTAAAATTTAAAAATATTACAGAGGCCATTGCCCATTACGTTATTCAACAGCAAATGGTTTGTACTTTAGTTCTTAGTATCACAAAGTGCTGTGCAATTAATTACACAAAGAAAGTACTAATAAATGTTTGCATTTTTGAGGACAATATGAAGTTACACTTGTAAATTATATACTCGTTTGTATAAAATATATATGTTCTGAAATATTTGAAAACAATATATTCTCTTATTCAAAATAAGTATACATGTTGCAATCTTGTTTATACTGATTGACTTACAGTGTGATACAAAGTTAAGTTTCAAAAAAACTCCAAATGGATTACAAAAATTTCTAAATTTGTATGTTTCTGATCCATGTTGTATTACATATGCACCAACAAATTAATGGGCAGAACCTCTCCTTTGAACTATCAAAGTTACAAGCTAAAACAAGAACTAGTATATTCTTGTCATGATCAGTTGGTATAAAATATAAATTAATTCACAAAGAATATAGAATAAATTAAAACTATTGGAAAAAGATAAAACTATAATGGATTCCATAGCAACATATCAAAATTTCACATAATTTTACTCTAAAGCATACATTTACCCAACCTTAATACATATTTTGAAGTATAAAATGATTCTAAATTATATCCACCAATGAGTTTTGGAACATCTAATTAATATTATTCATTCATTCCATACCCTGTGTTCCTGAAGAAGAACTGAGTGCCAAATATTCACCTTCACTCTAAAATAAGATGCCCTAAAGGACAGCTCCAGACCACAGGCTGTGATCCCTTTATGGAGGGAGGTAACATTAATAACCACAGAAAGCAGAAATTTTCTGCATCTCTTGACAGACGGTATTAACATAGCTAATAAAAACTAACATTGACTAAATACTTATTGAGTACCAAGGCATGTGCCAAGTGGTTCACAGGTATTATATCACTGAATCCTCCCAATAGTCTTATAAGGTTGGTACTCTTAATATTTCCACTTTAAGTAAAACTGGAGATCACAGAGGTTAATCTACCCAAGGACACAAAACTAGAAACTGACAAAATAATATCCAAAGCCAGAATTTTTGGCTCCACAGTCAGTGCTATATTGAATCAGTATCATAAGAAATTGTTTCCCCAACTTTTCAAAAAAAAAAGTGCAAAAATAAAACTGGTAAAGAAAAGTTTGTCTGAAAATGTCTAAATAACAATGAAATAAAATAAAAACCAAATAAAATATACTTCATCATTTTATTTGAAGTTTAGTTCATGTTTGAAGACTTAGATAAAAAATCACTTGGGGGCTTCCCTGGTGGCACAGTGGTTGAGAGTCCGCCTGCCGGTGCAGGGGACACAGGTTCATGCCCCACTCCTGGAAGATCCCACATGCCACGGAGCGGCTGGGCTGGGCCCATGAGCCATGGCCGCTGAGCCTGCGTGTCCGGAACCTGTGCTCCACAACGGGAAGAGGCCACAACAGTGAGACGCCCACGTATCACAATTAAAAAAAAAAAAATCACTA
>RJWK010018781.1:0-33005 GCA_004363435.1 Platanista minor
GGTGTGATGAATGGGAAATTGGGATTGACATGTATACACTGATGTGTGTAAAATTGATGACTAATAAGAAGCTGCTGTATAAAAAAATAAATAGGGCTTCCCTGGTGGCACAGTGGGTGGGAATCTGCCTGCCAATGCAGGGGACACAGGTTCGATCCCTGGCCGGGGAAGATTCCCACATGCCGCGGAGCAACTAAGCCCATGTGCCACGACTACTGAGCCTGCGCTCTAGAGGCCGTGCTCTGCAGCAGGAGAGGCCACGACAATGAGAAGCCCACGCACCACTCGCTGCAACTAGAGAAAGCCTACGCACAGAACAAAGACCCAACACAGCCAAAAATAAAAATAAATTTATAAAAATAAATAAATAAAATTCAAAAAATAAATAAATAAAAGAAAATAAAACTTAATAGCATTCCCACCAGTGAGACTCATAATCTGATCCGGTGGTTCTCAAACTTGAGTGTATGTAAGGATTACTCAGAGGGCTGGTAAAGCCTATTGGTGGGTCTCACCCCAGCATCTGATTCAGCAGGTCTACGGCATAACTCGCAAATTTGCATTTCTTATAAGTTCTCAGGGACTACATTTTGAGGACCACTGACTAAACTTCAGAACAATTTAGTTCCAAAGTAACTAAAAATGTTGCTTACGGTCCTGAATGAAGTAGGGATCAGCTTCGGGAGCGTATTGTTCACTGAAGTCGACCAAGGCATCCTGTCCATATGGCTGCCGGCGTCCCGTGACAGGGATGTTACACAGCTGGGCATAGTCATCTAAGAAGGAAATGACAATGAACGTGACACACCATCGCTGTTTGCTCGCACCTGGATGCACCCAGTCACTGCATGCCCCATCTCCCACACACCCCTGATCCTGAAACATCTCAATATTCCTTATGGGTGCTCTATACATCCACATACAATTCATGCTGTACAGCATAATTAAGATTCTGAATAGCAGACCCAACACAATAGCTGAACAGTTGGTAGAATGTATCCCAGGAGAGTAAAGGACTGAAAAAATGAGCCATCGGAGAGTGCTGCAAGCCTTTTGGAAGAATGGCTTTATCTGAACCCATCAGGTGTTTTCATCAAAACATTTAAAGTGTATAAAGTAGTCATTCATACAGATATACACATTTCCACTCACTAGAGAGAGAAAAAAAATGCATCTCTGGTGATCCAAAAATGAGACACAACCAAACGAAGATGCTACTAAGTACCATCTGAATTTAGTACCTACTATTATATGTCTCTACTCAAGATTTGATCCTTATGAATAACATTATAGCAGTGATGATGATCATCATAACAGTAATAGTGAAGTAATGGTACTAGTAATAGCTAAGAGTTGTATAATGCTTGCTCTGTGCCAGATACTGTTTTAAGCACTTAATACACATTAATTCACTAAAATATTTACACCACCCTATGAAAAGCTACTATTATCTCCATTTCACCAATGGGAAATAGAAGCATGGAGTGGCTAAATGACAACTGGTATGAGGCAGGACCATACTTTTTTTTTGGCCGTACGCAGGCCTCTCACTGTTGTGGCCTCTCCCGTTGTGGAGCACAGGCTCCAGACGCGCAGGCTCAGCGGCCATGGCTCACGGGCCCAGCTGCTCTGCGGCATGTGGGATCCTCCCGGACCGGGGCACGAACCCGCGTCCCCTGCATCGGCAGGCGGACTCTCAACCACTGCGCCACCAGGGAAGCCCAGCACCATACTTGAACTCAGTCATGCAGCTTAAGGGCGTACACTTAACATTCTTCCTCTCCTACATCTACCTTAGCTCCTTTGTAACTCTTGTCTTTGCCTCTTCCGCACCTTAGCTAAATTCATCTGCAGTTACCATTTCTTGAGGCCACATTCCCATTCCCATGGCCATCTGACTTAACTCCCCCTTTAGTCCTCCTCACAGGACCCACCTAGCACATGGGATCTTGGTTCTCCACATGTTCGGGGATGATTGTGCTTTCAGTGCATTTCACGGTCTCAGGCTCTTACCCGTACTTTGGAGCAGAGTTATTTAGAAGGTCTAGAGAGGAAAGCTTTAGAAGAGATATCTTCAGGCTCTGAACGCACATTTTATAGAAAATATACTGCCCAAGGATTCATCTAGCAGTTGGTGAAAATTCTGGGGCTACCCAGACTTCAACATCTCTGCCGGAACTGAGAGCTGCAGGTCAGCCGGCCCCAGGACTGGCTGGACACTCAGGGCAGCCACACCAGGCAGCAGCCACACTTGCCTGGACCACAGATTGAAGGAGTTTTCCTCTATTTTAGTTCCTTCTGTAACAAAACTAAAGAAAAGCACTGAGGCAAGTGTGTGAACTCTCAAGGCTTTCTTCCATCACCCTCCTCTTAAAGGAGTCAAAGGTGTGCGTGAGGCACGTGTGGGTATGCGCACGCATGCACGTGCACACACCCGCACATTCTCCCCTAAAGTGCAAAAGGGAGCGTAAAAGCAGAAAAGACCCTGAACCCCTAGACAGGGTAGGATCATGGTTGCCCCTTCCTAAAATTCTTGTGGGAAGCATTCCAGGAATGGCGCACACCCCCATCCCAGACATCCCCGAGCACTTCCTCACAAAACCATTTCATGAGAAATATTAATTTCATTAAGGAAATAGCTAAACCTGGAAAAAGATCGTTGACTCACAAAAATAAAGCTTCAAACAAAGAGAACACAATGGTTGTCAGTTCTGCTTCAGGTTTGAAAAAGAAGAATTAAGGATTTCCCTGCAAAGGCAAGATCGCAGAAATGTTTACAAGTTTCACACACTGAGGTCATTTTCTCTCATGACTTTTTATATATATTTGTTGTACATCTGAAAGGGAGGCAACATTTTGTATCCAGGAAACAGCTGTGATCAAGAGTGGATATCAGGGGCTTCCCTGGTGGTGCAAGGGTTGGAGTCCACCTGCCGATGCAGGGGACACGGGTTCGTGCCCCGGTCCGGGAAGATCCCACATGCCGCGGAGCGGCTGGGCCCGTGAGCCATGGCCGCTGAGCCTGCGCGTCCGGAGCCTGTGCTCCGCAACGGGACAGGCCACAGCAGTGAGAGGCCCACGTACCGCAAAACAAAAAAAGAAACAAAAAAAAGTGGATATTAAAAAACATTAATTCATGCTCTTATTTTGCAAACCTAAGTCCAGAGATGGCTGAGCAGTATGCTCCTCTTCAGCATCTCGCTCTCAAGTCCCGGGCCCATGGCTTTTCCCCTAGACCATGCCTCTTCCACCAAGAAATGACCCGGTCTCCACCCTCCAAGCTCTCACCGTCTAACATCACAAAAGGAAGGGATCAAATGGGAGAGGAGTGGAGGAGGAATAGACTTCTGTTCCTGTGTGATGTTTAAGAACAGCTTCCTAGAAAAGGAACACTTGACCTGAAATTAAGTAGGTGAGAAGGATTTACTTAATAGAAGATATTTGGGATTCTAAGAAGAGTTTACCCAAAGGCATCACAAAAGCAAACTGTAAGCTGTGTTTGGGGACTACCAAGTAGTTCCTAAGAAAGGCTTTGGACGTGACCCAGGCCGTAAAGGGAAGCAGAGGAGAGTAATGGGCGGGGGACCCTCTGCGGTTTGCTGCATCTGCCTTCCCCTCCCTTCATCCCTGGACATGCATTTTTCTCAAGTTTCTAGAATGTACTGTCCTTTGCTGCTTCACTTTATCTAACACGTTACCAATCCAAACTTCAAGATTTTTGGTCAATTATCAAAACATCATTTCTACATTAAATGTACTCTCTCTTGTATCTGAAGATGTGCTACAATCCCATCAACACCAGGACATACATGCATTTTGAGTTATTTTTCTGGGAGCATGATGGGTCTATCCTAATCCATCCATGCTGCCTCTCCCACTGCGCACGTCTGCGCTCGTTCTTGGCCAGGGTCAAGGGTGAAATGAGCACGGGGTAATGAAAAGAACATGGGCTTTGGAGGCAGAAGCCGGGGCTCAAGTCCTGACTGTACCACTTACTTTCCAGCTTAGCAACTGTGGGCAAGCCTCAGTTTTCACATCTGTCACATGGGGATAATTCCTGTTTGCCTCTCTGTTACTGGTGTATTAAAAAATGAGAAGATGTTATGGAACTGTTCATAAATGTTGAAGCACCAAGAAAATGGAGGTTACAATTTTTTCTTCCAGGTAAAATCACTCATGTCCCTGCTGAACATCTGGAAATAAATGAGGATTTGCAAAGACAATATCAGAACGATCGATACAGTGTTAGCAAAACTTTAAACGTAGTTGTCAATGGGCAAAGACTTGTACAATAAATTAAGAGCAATGAAAGCAGTCTCCAGATGTTTTTAGATATTGTTTCAAGATTTGAAATTTTTAAATAGATGGAGGGAAACTCCAACTCAGTAAACAGAGAAAGATGTCTTCATCTCAAAAATTACTGATTGCCTGGGCAAATTTAATCGCTTGATCAGACAGTGATAAGGTATCAGCAACAACACATTTTAACACTAGATCAACAAAACTCAAAATACAGGGGGAAGAACTGATGTTCAGCAGTTGTTAGTATGTGCTCAACCCCTCTAGAAATGCCTTGAGTAGCCAGTAGGTTTCTCATCATCTTTTAAGGGAACAACTGGAATATCGTGGAGTTTTCTAGTGAATCCTGGGTAAGGCGTCTCCTCCAGGATCTGGGCACATGCACCTTTCTGACACGTGCTGGATCTCTGAGCATCCCAAGCCACACCAGAGCCCACTGAGCTTGGAGGCGCTTGGCCTTGGTTATCCCTAGGGCTGGGTCACGGCTATAGTTCAGCTGGGGAGGCAATGAGTTGTGGTTGGCTTAGGCTGTCGAGGTGGGAATAGCAGATCCCTTAACTGTTTCCACAGCTCCTGATGGCAGCCCATGAGAACCTCTTGGCTGCCACTTCATCCAGCTCAACATGTAGAGGTGAACACATTTTTTGTCCCTAGAGTCTTTTTCCTTCTGCAAGACACTCCTTACTTAAGCAAGCTGACAACAATTAAGCACCTAGTTGTCTGGGGCTTGGTGCAAAGGAAGAGCTCTGCTTAGCAGGGCTTGTACTTTGTGAGGCAAATGCCATTTCTGGGACACCTTACAATGTGTCCGTCCAGGATCTAGCCAAATATGAATGTGAAATGAATAGGAAGTGGAAATACTCACACCTCAAAGTCCCCCCACTCATTGCACTCCTCACCTCTGCAGGCACAAATGCTAAGCTCTTGATCAAAGCTATGAAAGACACACATGGGATGGTGTGGGCCGCCATCACTTACGTGGTCTAAACAAGATCCAGGCCATGGATCACGCTCAGTTCCCTGGCATGGCAGATTCACATGACAGATGGTACTGCTTTGATTTTAATTTTAAATTGAAAAAAAAGTTTAAAAATTGCCCCCCTGGAGCCAAGAGGTCTGGGGCCCCCGCTGTCAGCAGCAATGGGAAGCACATTATCATATCCTGGCAGGAAATCTCTTTCCTTATGACAGACACATCTGTAGGGCTGGTCTGGGCAGTCACACGTCACAATGCCAATCGGGCATGTGAGGAAACTGGGAGGTGAAGTCTGACTGAGGCAGATTAAATTCAGCTGCTTTTAGAAATGATGAAGAGGCTGCGTCTTGTTCTGCACACATCAGGGCTGAAAACCTAGTGCTCTAAAGTTTGAAGTGCATGATTTTCAAATAAAGGATAAGGACCAATTCATATGCATAAGGAAAAATGGGTCATATTTTACTGAAACTTCTAGATCAGGTATTTTTCCTACAGGCCTCCACATGTACTATTGATGATGGTGTTTGGAAAACATACACACCAGGAAATGGAGGAAGGAGACAGGGAGAATGGAACGAATTTTTACCTGAGCGCATGCTGAGCCAGTGGTATAATCGGCATTTTTCTTTGAAATTAGCAAAAGCCACGGAATTAGAAAAATGTTGACCATTTACAGAACATACCATCCAGTACTGATGACAGAAGAAGGAACGTAAGAGAGAGGATTCTACTGGTGATGCCACACTCTGTGGAACTGGACATCTGTCTGCTTTAGGTGTCTGTCTGCTTATGCTCATTCTCAGAGAGTACACTCTTATCCACAGTGTCTGGTGAGCAGGCAGTAAACCTGCTTTCCTGATGTTAAAACTTGCTGAGTTGTGAGAGAAAATGAGGTATCCGAAAAAGCAGCAGTCCCCAACCTTCGTGGCACCAGGGACAGGTTTCGTGGAAGACAATTTTTCCATGGACTGGGGGGAGGTTCAGGTGGTAACGCGAGCGATGGGGAGCGGCAGATGAAGCTTCGCTCGCTCATCCACCGCTCGCCTCCTGCTGTGCGGCCCGGTACCAGTCCACGGCCTGGGGGTTGGGGACCCCTGCTAAAAAGAGGAGCACCCAGAGTCAAAAGCCCGGGGTTCTAGTCCTACTGCTTCCTATTCTTTGGACTAGATACCTTCCTTTGAGCTGTGTCTTGTTGAACAGGATTATGGTACTGTGCCTTAGCAGCATTAAAGGCAGTCCATTGCTCCATTCAGTGACTGACTCACTCATCCAACCAGAGGCTGAGAATATTACAGGCAGTGTGGGGTTTGGGGGAGAGAGAGGAAGGATAAAATGACAGTACACTGACATGTGCAATAGTGCATGAAGAGGAGGTAATGCCTAGAGTCAGCCAGGAAGAGCTGCGGAAGCCTTCACCTTGGAGATGAGCATCTACAGGAAGGAGGTCAGCCAGGTGAAGAGGAGGAGGGAAGGTAACTCAGAGTCACAGGCATATATAATAGAAAAGGAAGTCTTAGGGAAATGAAAGGGCCACATACACGCTGCCTACTACAGATCCCAGCTAAAGAACAGTCGAAAAAAGGAAAGTTAGCTAACATGCACTATTAAGCTCCTGTGTGCTAGGCGCTGGGTACCTTTGCCCACGCTTTTCCCTTTAAATCTCAGAATCCTATGAAATAACTGTAATTAGCTCCTTTTGTTTCCGATAAGGAAGCTAAGGTTTATAGTATAACTGTCCTAGCTTAGTTGAAGGATTGACTCGGTTGGTCTTTCTGCAAATCCATGCTCTTTCAATTCCACAGCTGCCCTTCTGAAACCCTTAGAAGAAAATTATTAAATACATTCCCTAGACTGTAAGTATCAGGTAAGTACTTAGTTCAGCAATAAGCATTTCTGACTAAAATTCCAGGGAGAGTTATAACCGTGAATGCTGGTGAGCTCAGCCCCACCAGGGTCAGCTTTATCATTAACAGGATTTATATTTATTGAGTTTGCTCAATTTATTAGGTGGAAGAGATCAAATTGCTTAATGTTCAATTAAATTGTACTTGTCGAGGAGAGGGAAGTAATGAAGTCTAGTCTTGGCAGGGTTTACATTCTGTGGGACGCCTGTAAATGTTAATGCTCTGAGGAAACTCACAGGCTGTAGACCAATCAAGTTCCCTCACCCCCAACCTTCACCTAATGCTGCCCGTTCCAAGTTCAGTCACTCCCAGCGTTTTCCATCACACTGCTGTTTACGTAACCAGACTATAACTGGAGAGAGAGATTTGTTGGGTGTGAATGCCAAAACAATGGAGGTTCCATTTAGAAACCCATTTCTAAAACCTGGATTCAAAATTTATAGACTTGTAATAGCATTAAATTATGCCACCCATGAAAACCTTAAAATAATGATTGATAAGAATTTCTCAGGAAGGACTGCATGAAAGGTTTCCCCTATTTCTAAGTAAACAGGGCTTTGGAAATAAAACATTAAGTCTTGCATTCAGGCAATCTCAGAGGAAATTAGGAATGAGGGAACTTCTAATATTCGATAAGAGACAAGACTGGACAATGCAATGAACAGGCAAATAGGAGGAAAGTTCAACATGTTAATTTTCTAAGCTGATCTACTTCATATTCTTCCAACTGGAAGGACAGATAATGAGTAGGAAAGGAGGAAATAAAACAGTTTAAGTGCCACTCTGAAGTGACAATCTGAGAAGTCAACAATTAGGAAAAATAAATATTATATGGAAGGAATACATTTTGTTTTTTCTGTTATGTTTTTTGCATTAACCAAGTAAGAATTATTTTAAAATTTGAGCTACACATGTGCTTAAGATTAAAGAGGATGTTGTACAACATACCGAATATACTAAATGCCACTGAATTATTCACTATAAAATGCTAAACTTTATGTCGTGTGAATTTAACCCCAATTAAAAAACAAGTCAAGAGAAACAAAAAAAATGTATTCTTTAAAGTCTGGTATTCACCTAACCTTTCTACTTTTAATTGGTAAAATGAGAAAACAAGACTAGTTGATCTCTAAGGTCCTTTCTAGCTTACATATTCTACAATTCTAAGCAGACATTTTTACTATTAGACTGCAAAATATTGGGAAGACAATCTGTCACTGAAACGTGTGGGCTATAATATGAGGTAATCACCACCAGATGGCGCTATTGTCTTCAGGTGGTGCTCACACGTTCCAGACGACTGACAATCCTGGAACTGAACGCACTGTAAGTTATCATGGACACTCTAACTTCACTCATTTTCCTGCTGAGGAAACTGAGGTCCAGAGAAATTTAATGATATTTCAAAGGTCAAGTCAGGTTAAATTTTCAAAATATTGTTTTCTTTTAATAAAACTAAATTATTAAAACCTAAGGGTAAAAATAATTGCATCTTAAGTTTTGAACCTGTTCAAAACTCTCTTGATGAATATTCAGAAGTGTAGACCTCAAGGTTATGAAATAAAGATGTACTACTGGATCATCATTTGAAGAGCAAGTTCTAGGTAATTAATGCAATATTAAAGTACTGCTAAACGTAATTAATAGATTATTCAAAAATATGTATCCCATTTAATTATAGGAAATAAGGTAAAGCTGCAAGGCAAAACTGAACTGTTTTAAGATCTGTAACTCTGTTTTATGATTTGCTCATATATTGCTATTTATCTTAATCTGAAGTAACTCCCTTACCTTCCCCTCTGGATCTCTTCAGAATCAGATACAGTCCCAGTAACTCTTCCCTCTGGCAGTGATTTATTTTGCTACCTCGGTAGGCACTGAAAGATTATGATGTGAATGGTAACTTCTAGGGTTGAACAGTGCACAACCAACACAACTGTTCATTAACAGCTCTGCTTGACACTGAGACTTGAAGCTCAGAAGGAAGCATAAAAGAAGGCCTTGCTGTGCCCAGAAGCCTTCCAATGAGCTAATCTTTTGCAATTTGCTTCTTAAGACACTGGCTACGGATGTTGAGCAAAATAATTATGATCCTAGTTTCTGCTCCTTGCAGATTTATGCCAACACGCTTCCTAAGCACTTCCTGGATGCTTTCCTCCCAGTCATAAGAGGTACAATCTGTCTGCTGCATGAAGGGAGAGGAGGTAAACTTCCCCTCACCCTTCCTCTGCCAGGCGCGCCTGCTCTAGCCATGAGGTCAGCATATAAAAGACATGGGCAGCCAGTGGCTTTTTTCCAGCCATAGCTGTCTTACAAAGTCAATTAGGAAAAGGTCAAAATAAATACAACATTATTTGATTTCCAAACCTCACACACAGAACAGGGCTTTAAGCAATTACATGCAGTGATATTTTTCATAGTCCCACTCAGCACAGTTCATTTTCTTAGAGTACATTTCAACTATCAATGAAGAGAAAAAAATCCTATTGGCAAAATTTATTTAAAATACGTGAAAGTAAAATTTCCACTAAAGAGAAAATCAACACCAAAAAGGTATTTCTAGAAAATCGAACGCCTATTCGTAATGTCTGATTTCAAGGTAGAAAGTTTAAACTGCTAAAAATTTGATTTAAGATCAGTTAGATTGCTTGTTAGTGAAAAATAAAAGTGCTGCTTTTTGTGATCTGATGGTTCATTTTACATGCATATCTTAATTTCTCTACTTTGGCTTTACATTAGAAAGATTCTAATAGATAGGTATGATTATAATAATAATGCAAGTTATTCTCCAGTCAGAATATTTTCAATAACAGAGCATGGCAAAATACCTTCTTAGCACTTCAATGTAGTATAGCTATTAAGAAAATAAGCCTTGAATAAAATTGATACCCCAAAGTCCAAATCGTACACAAACTAAAATTTCAGAAGTGTTCTTATTACCAACTTTCCATCAAATTCCCCTCATATTTAGCTGTTCTATAATAGTTGTTGAGGCCACTGAGACAATAGCTTCAACCAGCGTGCTGGTCCTCCCCGGCTGGCATCCCAAACCCTCGCTGACTCACACCAACCCCAGGGAATTGGGTTTGGGAACTGCAGCCCAGTTCTAGGACACTCCTCCCAAGTTCTGTCACCAACAGTTTAGCAGGAAATGGAGTAAGTTTTCCCCTTTATGAGAGTTTAATTTTCCTTTTTAGCTTTCCTTACCCTGAGACAAACCATGTTTCCTAATACGACTGCAATATGATCATAACCTGAACATGGCTTACTTGCCCATTGCTTTCTCTTCCTTTAAAGCACCTGCCCAAGACAATGTTGTTTTAAGAATCCACATTTGGCTTCATTTCTAGTGTTCTTCCTCTCATGCAGTCCCTCTTTTTGTGCCTGGCCTTTGTATCATTCATTCCTGTTTATTCACTCCCTTCCACAAGTCCAATATCTCTTTCCTGGTTTTCCCTGACCTGCCATAAAAGCCCTGTCCACCTGGGGGTCCTGATTGAGTGTTCAGTATCCCACCTCCTCCCTGCCCTTTTCCAGTGTATATCTGGGGAAGGAGAAGCACGACATTTCACTCCCAACTGAAAATAAAGGCCCTTGCTTGAGTGTGTGTTTGTACAGGATGGTAGTGGGAGCTGGAGAAGCTCTACAAACTGCAAATATTTTCTTTAACTGGTTCTCAACCTTTTTTTCCATCCCAGTGGTGATGGCTAATATCATGTGTCAACTAGGCTAGGCCACGGAGTGCCCAGATGAAGTTGGTCAAACATTATTTTGGGTGTTTCTGCATGGGATTAACATTTACATTGGTGGATCTGAGTAAATCAAATTACCCTCCATAATGTGAGTGGGCCTCCTTCAATGGGTTGATGGCTTGATTAGAACAGAAAGACTGGCCCTCCGGTGAGAAAGAGAATTCCACTGCCCACTGCCCAACTGCCTTTGGACTTCAGACTTCATCTACAAAACCGGCTCCTTGGGCTTCCCTGGTGGCGCAGTGGTTGGGAGTCCGCCTGCCGATGCAGGGGACACGGGTTCGTGCCCCGGTGCGGGAGGATCCCACATGCCGCGGAGCGGCTGGGCCCGTGAGCCATGGCCGCTGAGCCTGCGCGTCCGGAGCCTGTGCTCCGCAATGGGAGAGGCCACAGCAGTGAGGGGCCCGCGAAAGGAAGAAGAAGAAAAAAAAAAAAACTGGCTCCTTCTGGCTGACGGCTTTTGAGCTGGAACCTCGGCTTTCCTTGGGCCTCCACAACATCAGGCCATCCTAGGGATTCTGAATTTACCAGCTTCTATAATCACATGAGCCAATTCCTTAAAACGAATCAGTGACTCAATCAATGGACTCAATCAATCAATCAATCTTTCTCTCTCTCCTACTGGTTCTGTTTTTCTGGAGAACCCTGAATATTGCCCCAGACCTTCTTTACTGGGTCAGGGGAAGTTTGTCATTTGTGTGGTAGAGAATTTCAATAAGGTGAGCACATACCTTTAGCAGAAGGTACCTGATTCTTGAGGGGAGTTATGTGTAGTTAGAGAAAAGCTTTTATTAATTTTATCTGCCCTATTATTCCCTTGAGAGAGTCACTGCAATGGAAGGTATTGCTTATAAAAACAGCACACATTAGGAACACGTGGGGTCCCCCGTTAACATAGAAACAATAGAATGTGCTCTGCATGTCACACATGGCTACTTAGACTCACACTGTGAGTATACACGTCCCATGTCCTGGTCTTAATTCTCTAATAACTGACAATCACAGTCATGAAATTTTCTACCCAGTAACCTTAGCTGGCCTAAGATGGTAATTCTGCTACACAGATAATGACATACATTAAGCTTAGAATATTAATACTTTACTGTGAGCTTTAGAGTAAGGGGTTTTTTGTTGTTGTTATTTAATATGTCTATACTGTTGAAGAGAACCATATACTAGATAATCTGATGGGCCTTGTGATTTCAATTTGAAATATCTAAGATTTTATATTACATGAGAATTCACAGAACTCTATTAGGTCAGTAAGTATTTAGATTCATTAGGGAACTCAATTTGTTGCATGTTAAGTTTGATTTATTAGATTGATAAGAGCTGCTTAAATACCTAAGAAGAAAATGCTTATTAGGATTGGAGGCTGCCCTTTCAGGTATATAAAATGCATGAGATAAAATCAAATACATAAAATTTATAAATCAGAGGCCAAAGTGTTAGAGACTTAATTAACAGAGTTTTGATATAGAAATAACTCTCAAGGACAGTTTAATCTGTTCCTTGAGCTATAGAAACATTAATCACAAAATAAAACTTGATCTTATTTTATATAAAAATATTGGACTTATAAACAGAAGGACAAAATGTTTACATTGAACTTAAATTCTTAGGTAAGTCCAGGTCTTAACATTGATAAAATTGGATACACTGAATGTTCATTTAAAACCCAACCCTGAATGGTCTTTTCCAGGCACAAGGCCTCTCTCAGACATTATATAATAACTCACACTGGTAGCCTGGGAGCCTTGAGGGGCACAGAAGCAGCAGGTTCTCTCAGGGGCTGCAGAGATTATCTGGCTCTGCGTTAGTCCCCAAACTCTCACCTGCCCCTCGTCGTCTTTGACTCTTGCTTACTGTCAAAGAGACTTCTAGCACTGTATAGTAAGGTAACAATGGGGAATAATCATTAGCTCAACTCATATCCTGGAACAAGATTTGATCTATAATCATCGCTAACACCCACGAAGCGTTTACTGTATGCCAAGCACCTAACACGCGTTAGCACATTTTCAACCCTCAAACAATCCTTAGGAAGATGTTGCTACTACCATTTTACAAGTGAGGGAACTAATGTAATGATCACATTTAATACCAAGGCTCTATGTGCATAATTCACTACTAAATTTTATTTTGCAATAAGCCTTTTATAGTGAGAAAAGTACTTTCACCCTTTTCGGGAAAGTAAGGGATATATAGCCTTCTAAATAAATACAAAGAATCTTTTCAATAAGAAACAATATAAATTGCTTACTTGCCCTTCCATATGGTATCCAATTCAGTCTAGTTGCATGGACACCAAGAATTCTGTGACAAAGAACTGGACCTCTTACCTCTGAAAGTATTCTCTCTGTATATACAGTGTACACATAGGGTGGCCACTCAATTTAGGAGGCCTTTTATATCTTTCCAGTTTGATTTAAATTCTCCACTATAGCTTATTAACAGCTGCACTTTCTTTGATCATAATAATCAGGATCTATGATCACAATGATAAATGCTTTCATACTTACAGAGTATTAATTACCATAACCTCAAAAGAGTTCTCAACTTCGGATATAGGAAACTGAAGTATCTCGCCCAGTGCAATTGACAGAAGCAGTGCCAAAAGCAGAACGAGATCCCTGGACTGCCCAAACCAAAGGCGGTGACCACTCACTGTGCCTCACATGTAGGATGTTCCAGAGTTATTATTAACATTCTTTGGAAACACAGTTCTTGGAAAAGCCTTTAAACTGTGACTGCTGAAAGGCCTTTTGCAACCACTGCCCAATTACAATATTCTTTCAAGTTTAGTCCGTGAGTCAAATCCCTGTCTCTCTTCACACCTCCAAGGGTATTATGAAACTTCTTACACTCAGATCTTTGGGAACATGTAAGAGCCACGCACAGATAGGAAAGAAATCACTAGGTTAACTGTTCAAAGACAGATTCCAGATTCTTTCACTCTTGCAAAACCATATGAAAAGACGGGGTAGATAAGTTACTAGGAAGTATTAAAAAATAGTGTGTCACAGGAGATGATGAATTTATTACATAAGGACGTTATCTGTTCATTTGAATGAGCAATATTGAGGAATGAACTTCTAATTTAGCAGTACAACATAATTTTATATCATGTCAGTTCTACAGAGTTTTACATTTCCTGTAAATACAGACTGTACGTCTGCTCCAAAATTTATTGCCTAGATGTTGCCTTGTAGGTGGTTCAAGTTAAAAATGAAATGAAGGAATACATAGATAACTGAAACTGAAGACAGGCAAACTATAAGTAATTTAGACTGCATTTCAGACACGGTTCTTACTAACTGCACCTTGCATATGATAGTTTACTAAACATGTTGTTATTTGACTTTTTTAAAAATAAGAATTAGACATAAATCTATATTACGATCTATAGAATTCTTTACTGACAGAATTGATTTCAAATTTTTCCTATGCTGTAATGATTATATTTTTTCTTCCTGGCACTCAAGTACAAGGATAATCTCTATTCCCACAACCAGAGTTTTCTAATCAAACCTATCTATGTATCTATATCTTCGAATTGCTCTGTGAGCAAAACTGAGAGGACCGATGCCTCCGCATTTTGATCAACAGCAGTGTTTCACAAAACATTTTAAGCATTTGCCAATTTCTTTTGTGGCACTTCAGTTTCCTTGGAGATTTTTTTTTTTTTTTAACCCCACTGTGACCTTTCTATGCCTGACCTGCACCTAGTACTTCAGAGGCTAAAACACCTGTGGTGCACTACACTGTATCAACCAAGAGGTGGCAATCTCTCAACACACTAAGTCTCCCCTCAAAATTTCTTAACTTCTACGTTTTAGATCAAGATTTTATCAATTCTTTATGTTCAGTTTGTTCACAATAAGTCTATTTAAATAACTTACTTAACAGAAGTCTAATTATTTTAACAAGATAACCACAGACACTGGGATCCCTGGGTACTTCAGATTCCAGTGTTCAAATGGGTCTAATTTTCTTTCATTTGCAGGTCAATAGGTTTTTATTTCCATGAGATAACAGCACCCTACATATCTTGTAACCCATAGGTACATTCTTCCAGAAAATTTTGAGTTTATCCTTTTAAGAGTAGCATTAAATAAAAACATTAAAAGTTCATTTTATCTATGTGCTAGGCATCACCAACAGTTTAATTCACTGAGAATTACTGACTTGCTTTAATCCGTTAATTCATCAAGTATGTGCTGTTATCTATTATGGCCACCGTGTGCTCGACTCTGATACAGAGTCTAAGTTGGCTAAGCTTACTGACTGGCCCTAAGGCTGTAGAGTTTCTCTCTCAGCACACAATGCATGAGGAAATTGAAAAAAAATCTCATCTTTGATTTTTCACTTTGTTACTTTTATATTCTAAGTGACACTATTTATCTAAGATGTGCTTTGAGCCCTTGGGGAGATAGGGACTGGGGTAACACTAAAGTGGTTGATAGCATGGATGCCTGGATTTGAATCTGCCACTTCCTGGTATCTGACCACGGATGGTAATCTTGTGCGTCTCAGTTCCTCTCCCCGCAAAAGAGGTAATTATATACTTACCTCATAGGATGGCTTGGAGAATTAAATATCTTAATTGATGGTAAGCCTCTTGAACGGTGCCTGGCATTGTGTTATACACACGTCAGCTACCATCATTTTTAACTCAGGTGGAGACCCAGAAAAACCAAGCTACATAAAACTCATATTCAATAAACTCCGGATCTGAGAGTTCATGACTTCCTTCTAGCATGGTACTGAAAATTTCCAGAAAGATCAAACAATGACCACCCTCTCTCATTCAAAATATGGACACAGTGGTTTGTCTCTCCTGACTTGGTTTTTCGAATAGCTTTTTCTCTCAGAGGCTGGCCATGATATCATGATCAAGAGCCCAAATTTGATGGTCCTCCCAAAGCAGTTCAGCCACTCCCCCCAAACCAAGGGAAAAAAGAAAAAAATTTAAGAACAGGCAGGATGAGAGGGTATTGAGAGGGGCAGGAGAAGAAGAGGCTGCTGGGGCAGGAATAAGAGAAACTCCAGAGGCTGAGGAGGGGGAGGATGTCAGGATACGACCACATCAGCAAACTCACTGCCGGGCCACCCTCAACCATCTGAAACCTTCTCCTAATGCCTGGTGTCTGGCCTCCCAGACTTTAGCTGAGGATTAAAATGGGAGCCCTAAGCAGCTCCAGAAATGTACTGAATGGTACAACTAGGCAATTCTTCTCATGTAAAGTTACCCTGACACAATCCATCACCCTCCACTCACTCACCCAGTCTGCACCTGGTACCAATCTGCAAGTTGCCATCTAACTTCAGAGAACACTATTTCAGGAGCCACTCACTCCTACCTCCTCCAACTACCAGTATTCTCAGATGCAGTTGCTGCCTTAGTGAGAATTAGTGCCTATAACCTATTGGACCAGAAGTGTGAAAGCCTGTTTTGGAGCCAAAGCTTTACTTTACACTGCACTTTAATGCTCGAAGCTGATGACAAGCACTGCGATTTATTACTTAAATTCCTCCAGCACTGTTTCCATCAGTAACTAATTGTTCCCCAAAGCAATGCTGCACTCCTAGGGAAACTGGAAGGTTCCGTGCCTGACAGGCTGGAATTCATCCAGTGCTTTTATTAACAAACTACCAAACGTAAAATAGCTAGCTAGTGGGAAGCAGCCGCATAGCACAGGGAGATCAGCTCAGTGCTTTGTGATCACCTGCATGGGTTGGATGGGGAGGGTGGGAAGGAGGGAGATGCAAGAGGGAGGAGATATGGGAACATATGTATATGTATAATTGATTCACTTTGTTATAAAGCAGGAACTAACACCATTGTAAAGCAATTATACTCCAATAAAGATGTTAAAAAAATAATAATAAAAAAAATAGACAATATGGTCCTTTCTCAACTATCACGTATTCCTGAAGAGCAACATTTAAAAGGCTCAATGGCAGAATGAGCAAATCAGTTTTAAAGTTCACACATTCTCTGCTTCTTCTACAAAAAATTAATAACGGCATTAAAGTCGGTTTTAACAAAATCAGGTTGAATGCTGCTATGTGTCTCTAGAACCTTGCTGGTGTGGTCTGAGGACCAGCAGCAGCATTGCTTGCATTGGGACTTAAGAATGCAGAATCCTGCCCACCCACCTCCACCCAGAAATCAGAATCATTTTTTTTTTTTTTAATAACATCACCAGGTAATTAACATGCCCATTAATGTTTATGAAGCAGTGGTCTAGAAGAGAAAGTTTTATATGAGGACAGTTATTTCTGCATCTGTCTATCCTTAATTTCTTAATTCACGTTCAGATGCTATTAGGTAAATGTGTATTTCATAAGAACCTTAGATTTCAGTTACATTTGAAAATGCATTTGATCTGACTCACCCGGCAGTAGTACCATTAGGATGCTACAACCTTCTAATGCTTACTACGTGTCAAGCACTATGCTAAGTGTTCATGTATTAACTGATTCTTACAACAACCCTGTGAGGCAGGTGATATTAGTTTTGTGTGAGGAAACTAAGGCACAGAGAGACAAAGGAACAAGGCTGGGTAGATAGAAAGCTGCCAAACCAGGATTCCCACCCAGGCAACCTGGCTCCAGATTCCATGTGCTAACCCCTCTGCCCTGGTTCTTCTTGCTTGCTATACTCCGGCAGACACATGCTCAACGGGAGATGGTTTGGTGTAGATATGACCAGAACAACAGGTACCAATCAAGGAAATGCCAGCTAATCACAGGGCCTCTGGAAAAACTGCTTAACTTTGCCGTGGGCTTCTCCCTGGATTCAGGGTAGAGTATCCCTAAGTCTGGTTCAAGGCCCATAATTTCAGGGGTATAAAAGAAATACTCCTTTTGGGATGTCTAACTACTTCCTATACTCCAACAGAAACAGAACAGTGTTTTTCAATATGTGTTCCCTGGAACCCTGGGGTCCTTCACAGATACCTCGAGAGCCTAACTAGTTGTTCTCCCTACCAGCTCCAGCATCTTTGATGTTAATGAATTTAAATATATTGGAAGTTAAAATAATAATTCCGTTGACAAAAGACTACCTTTTTCTAAAAAAATAAAAGACTGAATATCACTGATTTTTCATTTAAAATTTTGTTTTGTACAGTCTCAGTTAAAAATAATTGATGCAATATTCTAAAATTCATTTCTAACACCAAAATAGCTTGAATATTCTTTTAAAAACTTAGTCAATTAGATTTGATTTGCAAAGGCAACTAGCTCATCAGATTTTCATGCAGTAAATACTTAATATCACAGCATCAGGACAGGGACAGAATAAAATGAAAATACATGCAGAACCTTTCATAGAGAAGTTTCCATAACCCAAATGTTGGGGTTGTGGACAGAATATGCACAACGCTCCTACAAATCAGCAAGAAAAGGACACAAAGTCCAACCAAAGAAGTGGGCAAAGGATATAATTCACTGACAAAGAAATACAAATCATCTATAAACAAGGAGAAGATGCTCCAATTCCCTAGAAATAGGGAGACGCATATAAGATACCCTTCTTACCCACATGATAACAATTTGAAAGACTGAGAATGTCTAGTGGTAAAAGGGTATAAGGAAAAGGCATTTCAAATACTGTCAATGTGAGTGTAAATCTGTCCTGTATTTTTTGGAGAGTAATGTAGTATTTTCATTTGTAGGAATTTTCTTATCAAGACACTTCCACAGCTATATATAAGATACATACATGAAGGTTCATTGCAGCATTGTTTATAATAGGAAAATCAAGACTGGAGAAGGGCAGGGGTTGGGGGAGACAGACAGCCCAAATGTCCAGTGCTGGAGGTGATTAAATAAACCACGGTACAGGCATACCTTGTTCTACTGTGCTTCGCTTTACTGTGTGTGTTTTTTTTTTTTTTTTGCAGTACGCGGGCCTCTCACTGCTGTGGCCTCTCCCACTGCGGAGCACAGGCTCCGGACGCGCAGGCTCTGTGGCCATGGCTCACGGGCCCAGCCGCTCCACGGCATGTGGGATCTTCCCGGACCAGGGCACGAACCCACGTCCCCTGCATCGGCAGGCAGACTCTCAACCACTGCGCCACCAAGGAAGCCCTGTGTTTTCTTTTTTTTAACAAACTGAAGGCTTGTGGCAGCCTTGCATCAAGCAAGTCTACTGCACCATATTTCCAACCACATTTGCTCACTGACTGTCTGTGTCACATTTTGGAAATTCTCACAATATTTCAAACTTTACCACTATTACTATATTTGTTTTGGTATTAGTGATCTTTGATGTTACTATTGTAATTGTTGTAGGGTGCCACAAACCCCACCCATATGAGACAGTAAACTTAACTGCTGAAACAAAGGATTTAGAATATTACATAAAACTAATTGAGAGAGCAGCAGCAGGGGTTGAGAGGACTGACTTGAATTCTGAAGGAAGTTCTATTCTAGGGAAAATGCAATTAAACAGCATTGCATACCGCAGAGAAATCGTTTGTCAAGGCAGAATCAATTGAGGCGCAAAGTTCACTGTTGACTGGTTTTTTTTTTTTTTTTTTGTGGTATGCGGGCCTCTCACTGCTGTGGCCTCTCCCGTTGCGGAGCACAGGCTCCAGACGCGCAGGCTCAGCGGCCATAGCTCATGGGCCCAGCCGCTCCGCGGCATGTGGGATCTTCCCGGACCGAGGCACGAACCCGTGTCCCCTGCCTCGGCAGGCAGACTCTCAACCACTGCGCCACCAGGGAAGCCCACTGTTGGCTGTTTTTAAGAAATTAGCACAGTCACCCCCATCCCCAGCAATCACCTCCCTGATCAGTCAGCAGCCACCAACAGTGAGGCAAGACCCTCCACCAACAAAAAGATGACTTGCCGAAAGCTCAGATGGTGGTTAGCACTTTTTAGCAATACAGTATTTTTAGTTGGCATGTATATGGTTTTAGACATAATGCTACTGCACACTTAACAGACATAAACACTGTACAGTGTAAATTTAACTTTTATATGCCCTGGGAAACCAAAAAATTTGGGTGACTTGCTTTATTGCAATATTCACTTTATTGTGGTGGTCTGGAACTGAACCCATAATATCTCCAAGGTATGCCTGTACATCCGTAAAACAGAGTCCGTGCAGCCATTAAAAGCTACCATCTTTTACCAGTTCTAAGATACCCTAGATTGCAAAATACATTCTGATATAACAGACACTAAAATGTGAAAAAATTGCTTGTGGCCATTAATAGATCCATCAATTATAAGATACCCCCAATTTCAGAGATGCTAAAGAGTAAGTCAAAAAACGTGTGCCTCAGATCGATGGTATGGATTTCAGCTTTACATAGTCTCTTAAATATAAATTTATAATAACTAATATGGATTAAAAATATAACAATAATTACTGTATAGAAAAAAGACTTGGATAATTAAAACCAACTGTTAAGAGTGAACATCTTCAGAGGTACAAGCTTATAACTTATAAAATAAGTTATAAGGATATATTGTACAACGTGGGGAATATAGCCAATATTTCACTATAACTATAAATGGAGTATAACCTTTAAAAATTGTGAATAATTACATTGTACACCTGTAACATATGGTACATCAACACTGTACTTCAATTTAAAAAAAAAGTAGGGCTTCCTTGGTGGCGCAGTGGTTGAGAGTCCACCTGCCGATGCAGGGGACACGGGTTCGTGCCCCGGTCCGGGAAGATCCCACATGCCGCGGAGCAGCTGGGCCCGTGAGCCATGGCCGCTGAGCCTGCGCGTCCGGAGCCTGTGCTCCGCAACGGGAGAGGCCACAACAGTGAGAGGCCCGCGTACCGCAAAAAAAAAAAAAAAAAAAAAAAAGAGTGAACATCTTCAAGGAGCGGATCTTCAAGGAGCGGAGTTCAGCTGTGATAGGGTAGATGGAGGGGGACATAACCTCTTTGATTAATTCTTTAGAAGAAGGATATATTTTTTTAAAAAATTAAACAATAAAAACACTGCCTAAGTAGAAAGGTTTGAGGTATTCAAGCATCGTGAGAAGATGACTCAAGTCATATATATTATAGTCACTTCCTTAAAATTTCAGCTTCTTCTCCTTGTGGCAATTGCCTCTAGGGACAGAGGCTACAGTAATGCTAATAATACACCACACTCCTTGTGTTCCTGCCCTATCTACATCCTCCCAGTTCTCACAGCAACCCAACAAGACAGATGCCTCCATTAATGAGCTGCATTTGGGTGAGGTTCTTTTTTCCCAAGTCACGCAGCTGCTGTGGGCAGTTCTGGATTCCAGATCCAGATTTTCTGGCCCCAGAACCCATCCTTCTTTCCATTTCTGGGCTACTATCATTACCATCTATATCTTTAAGAGGTTGCTCTTCATCCTTTGCTGTCCCTTTTCCTTTTACGGCATTTCAAATTACTTTCTCTTTTGTGCTACCTTGGTTTAAGTTATTTCCAAGCTAAAAAGCTAATTTATTATTAAATGTCTTGAAGATTACATTCTAATTAACTAAAAATTAATTCAGTTCCTCTTTTCAAGCAATTCTTCCCCTCTTGGCCATTCTGAGAATTTGTTCATTATAAACTCTTTCCCTTTATATCCACACAGTATTTTTCCAGCTTTAACAAATGGATTCTATAGTCAAAGGCAAAATGCTATACTGAACACTTTCAAGTGCTTTCCTTTAACAGGCAGTAAGTAGCTGCAGCGTCAAGAAGAGAAATAAGCAATCAGCGCAGAACCCAACAGTCACCAAGTAGCCCAGCCTGGGAGCCAAAAGTCAGCACCTTCTAGCCCTCCTCCCACACGAGGAGAGGGGAGGAAACTGAGAGCTTAGTCAGTCCTATTTTTTTTTCCATTTGACCAAAGGTTTTAACCCCAGGTCTAAAACTTGAAAGTCAAGGAGATTTGTTCAAGTACATTTTACTTACTTTCTACTCTCTTCCTTTATGGTTCTAACCCTTCTGTGATCTCTCCCACAAAGAGTTTGACAAAAACACTTGGGCTTTGACCTATATTGTCTATATTAATACTTTTTGCTATAAGTAGAAACTGTTTGAAATGAGAAGGACTGTAGGGAAAAAAAAAAAAAAGAAGTATCAGGAAATATAAATTCTAAGGACCTATGCCACCAACTGCTAAGATGCATAATATATCTTTGGTTTATTTATCATTCTTTGGGGAAATGGAATGGAGCCTTCAAAAATTAATGACAAGGTCTGGATTGGAGGTAAACCAGGGGCCGGATGTCATGCAGTCCTGCTCTCCTACTCCCTAAACACGCACACGCACGCACACACACACCCCTCTGATCAAAGAAAGACATCAGGAGTGAAGGTGAAGATATATAAGTAAAAGAGAATTATCAGGCTCCAAAGGATATTTCCAAAGGCCTGCAATAGAAGGAACTAGGTAAGGGCTCACCTGAATCTTTCATGGGGCAGAGGGCGCACTGCATACCCCAGGCCTCTCCATACAAACAGCAGCACTCAGTATATGTTGTCTGCTTGCCAACAAGAGGCCGGCTACACACATACTCATCACTCAGATGTTCCCAGCACAGATCTTGGTAGACATCGGTTTCTTCAATTTGTTCTGAAAGGGAAGACATGGTTCCATGACAATTGCACTGTTATTCCTATTTCATAAACACTGTGGTAGAAGCCAGCAAGTCTCAAAGTTTCCATCCCTATTTCTAAGAGTGACTTCCAAGCAAAAGTCTGAAGCCAGTCTGGTCTTTCCATGGATCAAACCTCTGTCATCTCCAACTGGGTGTCACTCCAGTCAGCTGAAATTCAACCTGCCCATCATGTTCCAATTAAATCCTTCCCTCTGTAGCTTCCATCATTACATAAAACCCTCCACTATCTTGCCTGTACTTCATAATCCTGATGGACTTCTTATTCTTCTGATCTTTGATGTTTCACATTTACTCTTCTGTCAAATCCTACCATTTCTTTCTACATAAAATTTTTGGGATTCATCCTTTTTCATCCATTTCATTTGCCAAAGCCCTGACCTAGTGATACTTCATCCTAGGGTCCTTAATTCGAACCTTTCCACTTTCCAAATGATTTCAACCAAAGCAGTCTCCTGAATGTGCTGATACATTGATCAATTAAGCCATTGATCAGTCAGTGGCACATTACCTTCTCGGGGATGAACAGGGATTCCTACCGATGGACTTCATTCAGAGCCCTCCACCAATCTGATGAATTCTGCCCTCTGCTCTGTCCAGCCTCATCTGTGTCCTCCAGTCCAGTCAAGCAAACCTAATTATTTTTCCCTCAACTTACATCTTCCTCAGTTGCCTTTAATGGTTCAATGTGATCAACCCTCAGGCACGGAACAGCTCTGCCATCTGCTCAGCCACTCCGTATTCTGTTGTCCATTAAATCAGTATGTGCAAGGTGTTAAATCTCCTACATATTGATGATATGCATCTTATTCTTTCTCTTAGCATCTCATTTTAATTATTTCAAAATACCCAAGGAATCAATTTTTTAAATTTTCCAACAGCTCACATTTCAGTCAAAAGGAAAACCTTATGACATTTATTTGGACACAGACTTGCATCTCATATCCAAACATACCATGTGATTCAGTTGGTCGGATACATCTTTTTTCCGAAGCATCCAGGACCATTGGGTGGGTACAGAAGCAGTTATAAGAGCCTTCTGTATTAACGCACTGGCCATCAATACAACTGTTGGGGTCTTGACACTCATCTATATCTTAAGAGAAAAAAAATGAAAGAAAATCAGCAATCAGCTGCACCTCACACACTTAACCAAACTTAATACACTGCTAAATTTAGTCCAGATTCCAGGGGCTGCCACATTTTAATCAGCTACACATCATCATCCAAAAGAGAACAGCTCCGACTATAAAAATGTTAAGTTGTATTGACTGGAAAAATAACATTGCCCTACAGCTGCTGACATTAAATAAGGAAAGAAAACATTTAAGAACAGGATACGCTTAGAAATTTAAGATAAAATGTCTCTTTATGACAGTTTTCAAATTATTTCCTTTTGCTATGTTTTTCTGCCTAGTGTATATGGTTTTCTGCTTAGGCATTAAAGTCTGGGTCAGTATTTAAAAATGACTTACAGTGCATGGTATGAGTGATGAAACAGGAGGCTGCTCCCCAGACCAAAAGAACACTTCAGTTATACCAGTGACCTGAATTATAATTCCACATTGAATATTAACTCTTTGAAATCTATTCAAATAGTAGTATGAAGGGTTTTTATTTTCTTAAATATTGATCAAGAAAAATAGCCATAAAACATTTACAGATCTTTTCAACACATGATTTAGATTCAAAGAAATTGTTTTTATATGTAGCATTACTTGTTTTTTCTATGTATTTGCATAGCACATCACACTATATCCTCTTAAAACTTACCAAAGCACTGCAATTTGATGGGATCATAGTATGTCCCCTGCTTACAGTAGCATTCATAACCAGGCTGAGTGTTCAAACAGAAGCCATTTTTGCATATTTCTTGTCCAAAAAGTAGGCATTCATCTGCATCTATGGGGGGAAAAATGGAGAAATATTTAGAAAGAGGAGTTATTTTGGGTTTTTCAGTTAAATAAAAGAGTCTAACCAATACTGGGCAAGTTAGATATTATAATATTTAAATTACAAAGAGTCTTAAAAACACAGCAATATCAAATTCTTAAGGTTAGGACTAATTCACAGAGGTAGAAATATAATCAGGCTTCTCTGTTTAAGGAGCAATGCCCAAAACATTATCAGAGAAGGTATATTTGTAAATAGAGCTTCGGCGATGCTACCTCGTATTTGATGAAATAGTCTACGGGTTCCATAATGGCACCAATAATATTCTCTGAAGAAAATACCCTTTAAGACATGTGCCTTTCTATAAATGTATATTTTGGCCCATTAACTAGTTGAGATGAAGAAAACTCCCACGAAGAGTTTGATGCAACTTGATGGAAGTCTTCTTTCTTGATAATGAGCTAATGAAAGCACAGTTGCTAAGAATCCTGGCAGACCCATTCCTCCACAGAATTTACAGAGCTTATTGTCCACAAACCTCAGTTTACTCAATGGTAAACTGGAGATAAGAGGAACATCAACCTGATAGGATTGAAAGGATTCAATGAGAAAATCCATGTAGAGGACTCGGTATACTCTCAAAAAGTGTGATCTATTGCTTTTGTGCAAGTATTATTAGCATCATTTCTAACATTTTAAAGCTAATGTCATCTAGTCCTCATTTAAAACTCTGGAGACTGGGCTTCCCTGGTGGCGCAGTGGTTGAGAGTCTGCCTGCCGATGCAGGGGACACGGGTTCGTGCCCCAGTCCGGGAAGATCCCACGTGCCGCGGAGCGGCTGGGCCCGTGAGCCATGGCCGCTGAGCCTGCGCGTCCGGAGCCTGTGCTCCGCAACGGGAGAGGCCACAACAGTGAGAGGCCCGCGTACCGCAAAAAAATTTAAAAAAGCAAAAAAACAAAAAAGCTGGAGACTTCATAGATAAATTGCTTAAAGTTACACAGCTGGAAAATGGCAAAACCAAGTCAACAATATATGACTGTTTGAATCCGAATCTAATATTCTTTCAACCATTTAGAGCACTGCTAAGATAGGGTGAAGAGGAATTTATTTTTATTTTAAAAAAGAGGATGACTTTATGGTGAAATCAGGGCTCCACTTCATAGCACAAAGTGAAATTTAACTACATCTCTGAAAGAACATAGTATATGATTATTTGCGAATTTGAAAACGGTTAAACACATTTCACCAACTAAGTCTTGTTATTTCACAGAATTAAATCATAGATGTACTTAAAAAAACACATATGGAATTTCTTATCCAGCTGCTGAATTATACCAGATTAGTAAAACACTGGTTTGCAAAAATGGATAGACAATAAAAATGTTTTTAGTCTGTTTTCCAGCCACTTAACAGTTTTCAATATTAAACTGTAAAGAAAAAAAAAATCACTTTGTATATAAAAGCTCATAATATCTCCATCACTGAAATGTTAAAAGTTAGTGGTTAATGAGGAAATACTCATATCTGTAGTTTAAATTTCACCAAAATTAAAAAGCTGCACATTTATTTTAGAATTACAGGCTAATAGCATTAAATATATAAAACCCACATCCACTTTTGCTTTCTTCCTTTCCATTCCTTATTATTAATCTGTGGCCATTAGTAAATGGTCCTAGCTAAGTAGGATGCTTTCTAAAAAGGCAAGAATCTTCGCTCTGTTGATGACCATTAAAGGCCAACATGATGATGGTCAAATTTATATTGGTCCTAATGTATGATTTCTAATATAATTCTACAATAAAAGAATGAATTTATTAAGTACAGAATTTTGTGTTAAGTACTTTTACATATGTTATCTCATTTAATCCTCATGACAACCTTTGAAACATTATTCCTATCTCAGAAGTGGAAACTCAGAATCTTAAGTGAAGTCCCACTGTCATACAGCCTCTTAAGTGTTCTAACTCCCAAGTCACGGTTCTCCCTAGAGTCCACTGGAGCCTTCTTCCAATGGTAGGATTCAAGGCTTTGTAATTAGTTTCCATGGCTGAAAAGAATTCTTCTTCTGTCTAACCCAAGCCACGCGTTTACTTGATAGTCAAATATGCACACATATTGCAAATTAGTTTCTGCTTGATTCTGACCTTTATAGTTCTCGCCATCAACGTCATAAGAGGATTCTCCAGTGGGGACAAAACCTTTCCCTCTAGGACACATTTCAGTGAATTCAGCTGATTTCAGGAGAGACAAGGGAAAAAAAAGTTGAAAAAAAAACAAACCAATATCTTCCATGAGTATGTTTTAAATTCAGTTTTGCTTTCTCAGACTCAGAGACTTTAAGGCAAATCTTGCCATTTAATTCAGACAAATTAATTCAGTACAATCTCAAAAATTACAGACTAGGTGCAAATAAACCTAATGACTTCATAAGTATAATTTACAAAAAACCTTGCTAGTTCACCCATATATTATTCACACATGTTTTAGCTATGGGTACTATGGTGTGTTATGACTTATTTCTCCATTACTGTGGTCTCTAGTATTTTCAAATTTCAATAAGAATCCAAAATCCTAGCTGAAATATGCAAGCTCCAGTTAGGAATAATGCTGTGTCATTGTTAGCAAAAATGATTAGTTTTACCTTAAAAATGGAATAAAACTGAATTATCTTTCTGCCAAAATATTTTATGGAATGTCACTATAACAGCATATTCTGTGAGAAACAGAAGTTTAAGAATTCATACTGAAGGGGGATAAAGGGTATGGGTCCAGCCCTGAATGAAACCCACTCTAAGGTAATCTCACTTCAATTTGACTATGGCAGGTACCAGTAGATATTACCATTTCAAGGCTTCAATAACCCAAATGAGAACATTCCAAGGCCCATGAACACCACACAACAAATACCAGTATGAACACAGCACTTGGCTAATTCTTACCAGTCCCCAAGACCGGGCAGGGGAAAATCTCACAGTTATCTCCCCACCCAGCACCAGAGGTACAGCAGCATTCTTGTTTGGTGACATTGGGGGCCAGTACGTTGTCACAAAGACTGGCGTCATTCAGATTATAGTAGCACTCTTTCTTTTCTTCTTTGGGTTGATCTACTTCTAAGTCTAAAAAGAACAGAGAAGGTAAAAAAGAGTGTTGACAGGATACAGCAGATCTACCTGTATCACAACAGAATTGAAAACACAGTGGTAAAAAAGATTGACTGGACGTGCCAATGGCACTTCATTTACAGAAAGCTGCTTCCCACTTTGTGTTGGATTCTTCCACTTCAAGATAAAAATGCATGTAAATCCTGAATTTTGGTGGATTTCTAACCCATCCCCAGAGTGTAAATCTGTCAAAATCATTTCCTTTTACCTTAACCAATTACTTTATTCTTGTAAATTTGGCTGTGAGTACAGTTTCCATATCTGCTTTCTTGCCAAACATAGGGTCATTCTTTACTGAGCTAGAACACCTACGTAAATCAATGAAAATATTCGCCAACACTGGACCAGAGATATGGGGCCACACATAATATTTAACCCTTAGATGGTTATTGAGATAACCATGCCCGCCCCCCAAATTTTCTAAACAGTACAAAGCAGAAGAAGACAAATAGAAAAACACTGCAGTAACCTGGGTCTATTAAAAAAAGCCCTTTCATTACTAGCAATCTACTTACAGTGCTGCAAATATATGATTCTGAGTGAAACAGTAAGAGCCAGCCAGCTAAGCCTCGGGGTAGAATTTCAAGGCTGGGTTCTAGTCCCAGCTCAAGTGTGTCCTAAAGAATATATTGATATATTCCAACAGAGTCTGTTTAACCCTCTGCGATAAAAGTCAAGGTGATATGATAGAATACAAATAAGAACAACTCCACCTACTTTCAGTTAATGCTAAAAATGATTTAATTCCATCAGATTTGAAGTCTACAAACAAGTTTGTGCTTTCAAAACATGATAAAAAAAACTCTTCAAAAAATGATTAAAAAAACCTCTTCCCTACTAAATGCTATAGAGTTCAAATTACTGCCTATGATCCAGTTAGAATTTCTTATTTTCATTTTACGCTATGTCAGATAAACTGACTACTGCCGTCACAATTACTTAGATTAATAATAATGAAATATTTTCATTAGAACTGCTATCTACAGATTCTTAACCCAAAGAAACTATAGGGACAAGGGGATAACACTTGCCAGGAAGGATAAGACTTTAATCTCAATACCTACCTACCTTTTAAAAAAAAGTTGGCAGATCATTATACTATGAGGAAAGTTTAATGATTTTACTTTCATAATAGTTTCCTATATATTTACTTTGGCAGGGTCAAACTGACTGCGGAAACCTGATTAATATGTCATATAACAAAGGTGTTCTTAAATGTAAGTTCATAAAATTCTATCAGAAGAGCTACTGCCCTTTCTTTCCCCTGATGGCAGTAAAAGCAAGCAAACAAAGCTTCAACGTATATATTACTCCCAGAATGCAGAATATCAATGAGAATGTAAAGGATCCCTCTCACCCTTGATTCTGGCTAATGCTCAGGTTATTCTACCTTTGACAATTCAGCTTGGACTCTAACTTAGTCTTAATAGCTGATGACAAATTCAAACCTAGAATAAGTGTCCAGGAAAAAACTGAAATGAGGATTCCTATGCAGTTTATGAAGTGGTTTTAAATCATTTCCTTGTGTGTGAAACTGGATAAAACCTGCCACATCCCTTGTCTCAACTAGCTTTTCAAGTGTGCAGGGGACAGACATGTGCTTTGCCTGCTTTCATGGAATGGATCACCATCACCAGTTCATTCCCTTCAGGAGGGGCTCCAAGCTCTTACACAGGGTATTATTGAGGAAAATTAAGGGTAGGTATTTTAAATTAATATGAAATCAATCATGAACCCTGTAAAAAAATTTTACAAACTTTCTCCCAATATGACAGACTATGGACAATTCCACTCATGTTATTCAATTTGCCTAAAACACAGTTAGTTATTAATGAATGCATTTAGAAATATAAATCAAGTCAGCAACACAACTAGAGTTTTGCCAGTCAGGTTTACAGTCTATGTTAAAAGAGTGCTCAATAATTGTTTTTCTCTTTGTACTAAGTTGTAGATATGTCACAGTTTTTATTACAATATGGAAACACTGTACAGTAACACTTCAATGAAGGCTGCTATATTCATAGGTAATTAGAGACCACAGGCTTCTGAGTCAAAAACTTCATATACATTTAAACACTATTTCTACCATGTTTTTTTACACTCACAGAAATAAAATAGTTTTTTCTTTTTTCTTTGGAAGGAAACTTAAAGGTGACTGCGTAAGGGAAATAATCAATATCACTGTATTATTCAGGTTTTACACTGGTTATTACAAGTTTTGCTCTTCTTTTCTTTCCAAGCAGTTTGAAGCTTCAATGTTTACACAGCTGAAATTGAGGGTTAGTCAGGCCCTCATCCGTGTTTGGAAAGAGATGCAAATTCCTTTTAAAAAAACAGGTCCACAAAGGTCATTCTGTGAAAAGCTACAATTTCCTTATCTTCTTAACCTTTAAATAATTAACTGCCTAGAGCATTTTTCCACAGGGGGGAACACTCTGATCAGTAAAGACATGTAATGTGATTTCTTTAAAAAATCTCTATGAGTTTATGTCACTGTTGCTAGGGGAGGAATTTTTCTATCACGAAATAACTTTAAAAGATCAAATCAAAAGTTCTAGAAGTGGAGTTATTTGTAGTCAGGTGGATGGACCTAGAGTCAGTCATACAGAGTGAAGTCAGAAAGAGAAAGACAAATACCGTATGCTAACACATATATACGGAATCTAAGAAAAAAATGAAATGTCGTGAAGAACCTAGGGGCAAGACGGGAATAAAGACACAGACCTACTAGAGAATGGACTTGAGAATATTGGGGGGGGGAGGGGTAAGCTGTGATAAAGTGAGAGAGTGGCATGGACATATGTACACTACCAAACGTAAAATAAAAAAAAAAAAAAAGTACAACTATCCTTAGGTATGTGTGGGTAGAGCGGGCAAGGGGAGAAGTGGTCTGTGGAAGGAGTCACAGAACTGATTTTGAGAACAAGAGAATGGGGCAGGGACGCATTAACGTGTGAACAAGTGATAGGTGTGTTTGTGACTTAGGTGCTGAGCCAGAGGACAATGCCAGTCTCTACTGGAAGAGAGTCACCTCAGCCTTGCCAGGTGGAATGGAGGATATTTTTGGTTTTGCTTTTTCTGGTGAAGAAGTTAGACACTGGGAGGAGGGAGCCTGGGATAGGAAGGAATAGGCTGGGGAGATGGTGAGAAGCGAAAGTCTCAATGATGGAAATATTATTAGAAACTGGAGAAGTCAGAAGAAAAGCGGGCAGATCTGGGTGAAAGAAGAGACTCTTGAAGGCAGAATAAAGCGCTCCGGAGAAAGAAAACCGGGAGATGCACACTGGGACGAGGTGCAACAGGCAGCACAGACGGAAAGCAGATGACGTCACAGCAGCATGAGAGCTGTCACAACACCTGCACACGTGCATGGGGAGGCCCTGTGAGGACGACCTCAAGAATAAAGTCACATCTGCAGCGACATGTAAAATGTCTGGAAACGTTTAAAAGGAACTGTACAAACCATTCCTCTCCAGGCCTTATTGGTAATGAATTCTAGGATACCAAATGCATTTCTAATGCAACAGTGTGGGTGTCTCTTGTATTAAGAGGATCAAATGGTTTAGGTACATGGTTTACTCAACTGATATGTCAGTTCATTCAAATATCAACACCTCTTTATTAAAAACTCATTTTAGATACTATACACAGCAAGCATAAAACTTCATGAACGGCTTCCCTGGTGGCGCAGTGGTTGAGAGTCCGCCTGCCGATGCAGGGGACACGGGTTCGTGCCCAGGTCCGGGAAGATCCCACATGCCGCGGAGCGGCTGGGCCCGTGAGCCATGGCCGCTGAGCCTGCGCATCCGGAGCCTGTGCTCCGCAACGGGAGAGGCCACAACAGTGAGAGGCCCGCGTACCACACACACACACACAAAAAAACTTCATGAAAATAAAAGCACCATTTGGTGGTAAACTCTTCTCACTCTTGTTTTTGAAGGTGGGAAGAAACCTGACTTTTTTTTTTTTTTTAAATAACAAATGAGCATATTTTCCTCAGCCTTAGCTACATTTATGGTATAGATCCATTACAAATACACAATAAGACCTCAGGAGTTTTATGGCATTTTACAATGTTTGCATTCTAAATACTGTGGTTTCACTGTCTTTTTTTTCCTACCAAAGGTCTTTTTTTTCCAATCAGAAATTATTTAAAAAAAATTCTTCCAAAGTTAATTTATTTTACAGGTTACCTAAACACATTAAAAAAAAAAAACACCCCACTGTGCCAAATATAATGGTTGAGTGATATTATATGTGGTCTCATGCCTTAAAAAAAATATGTACATACACAAAACCTGTAGTGGACCTCTCCAGGAACAGAGAACAAGCATGTTGTTTAGGTTCAATTGTCAGAACCACGAGGATGATTTGCAGTGTCCCCTGATAGCAGGGACCTGCTTTTTTTTTTTTTTTGCTCTACTGGTAATTTAACCAAAGCACATAGGGGTACTGTCCCCTCTACCTAGAAGTGTGAATAGATCAATTAAGTGTGGTCCCTAATACCTTTAATAAAATGAATAATTCTTACTCTGCAGAATGAGCTGGGAATGAGATGATGGGACAGAGAAGGAACACATTCTCGAATGCGGAGAAGCCTATTACTCAATAGGCTACAGTGTCTGCTGTAGGTTAGGCACGATGCCTAGCAGTGAGCTGGGTGACAGACAATACAAAGAGGAATGAATGACTGACATAAAGGGTCCTGTTACCCTGCTGATGGATTTGGACTTCATGCTGGAGGCAGGAATAAGCAGCTGAAAGTTTTAAGGGTTTAAAACCAGATGTATGTTTCAAAAAACAAAATGTGAATTGGCAGCAATGTGGAACAGGAACTGATGGGAGAGGCAGGGAGAGAAGTCAGAAGGCAAGTGCCACAGTCCAGGGAAGATAGGCTGAAGGACCGGCCCAGGGCAGTGGTAGCAGAGGAGCAGAGAGATTTGAAGGAAACTGTGGAGGTAGAGATAGCAGAATGTTATGATGGCTTGGATGGATGGAGAGAAAAAGTAAAGTATGACTTCAGGATCTATAGTATGGCTGTTGGACAATTAATGAGTGTACACAGGGAGAGTAACAGGTTGGAGAGGGAATGGTAAGTAATTTGCTTTTGGATAATTTTAGGCAGAGATGCTTCCAAGACACCCTGGGAGGAAGGTCCAGTAACAGGCAGCTGGAAATAGGAGTGTGACACTCAAGAGAGAGGTGGAGAGGCATAGATATTCACTTGTTCATCCACACCAAGTAAGTAATACTCCAAGTAAGTTGACTTGGAGAAGAGGATAAAATATCCCAGGAGAAGAATACAGAGTAAAAAGAGGGCTAACCATGCAACTCTCTGGGACGTTATTATTATTATTATTATTATTATTATTCTTTTTTTTTTTTTTTTTGCAGT
>RJWK010018782.1:0-33002 GCA_004363435.1 Platanista minor
TAGCTAGTGGGAAGCAGCCACATAGCACAGGGAGATCAGCTCAGTGCTTTGTGATCACCTGGATGGGTGGGATAGGGAGGGTGGGAGGGAGGGAGACGCAAGAGGGAGGAGATATGGGAACATATGTATAGGTAAAATTGATTCACTTTGTTATAAAGCAGAAACTAACACCATTGTAAAGCAATTATCCTGAAATAAAGATGTAAAAAAATAAAATAAAATAAAATTACTTAGTTTTAAATAAAGATCTAGAAAAAATTTCAGGGCTCATTTGTAATTAACATTAGTGTATTCAATAACTGAGTAATTTTAAAAATAAGTGAAACACTTAGACATGCAAAGTGGACTTTTCAGAAGACGCAACAGTAGTTTAACATTAGATTAGATATTAACTTCTCAGAATAGTTTTGTCTTATAGGAACCTACTGACCATCTCTTCTTTACTTCTTTTTTGCATGTACCTTTTTTTTGATGCGTCCTTTAAGGTATAGGCTCTATCTTATCCATCTCTTGGTTCCAGCACCTGACTCCCTGGTGAATAGTAGGCCTTTAAAATATACTTGTTGAATGAATAAAACTTGACTAATTCAGTTTATGTTTATGCTTCTAAAATTTAATTTTTGATGGAAATGTAAAAATTTACTTATAAATATGAAATTTTAAAAGCTTTCCGTGTGACTTCTCTGAAGATAAAATATCAATTTTGAATAAAAATATTAGTTGCTTTACCAAATCCATGCATTCTAAAGTATAACAAAATAGGAAAATTTGTTTCTTTTGTTTGCTTTCTTGTGTGGGTTACAGGACTTTGTAGGAAAATTCTAGGTTAAGTTAGTACACTATTATTTTTCTCCAGAAGATCAATGCTTTGCTAAAGATGAGCTTTCCACCTGAAATATTTTTTCTCTTCAAATATCATGTGAGTATTCTGTGTGCCTGACAGTTTAATTTTAAAACAGATTATTTAAATGATTATTTCCAGAATTTCTTCCTAAATGTATATACCACAATCTAGTCTTAAAAAAAAAAAAAAAAAAAGACCTTAAACTCATTTTAGTCTTGGACCTCTGAATACATTTTTCAAAATAATAAATAAGCTGATAAAATATTTATTACCAAAAGAACTTCTCCCTTTCAATCAAAGATAGGGTTGGCTTCTGAAACACATTATCCTCTTTTCCACTGCTTTTCATCTGAGATCTATTAGAGTTAATCTCTCCTATCCATAAAAGTGAACGTATATCTTGTATATATGGACTGTGAACAAGAGTGCACAAATAAATCCCCTACGGATTAATTTGATTATGGAGCAAACTTGGCTCAACATCATTCATGCAGTTAAACAATAGGTATTTTCATAAATCAGTTTCATATATCAGAGCATAAAATATATAACGACACTGAGATCCAAAATTTTATTCACTGTATTAAGAGTTTATAAGACTGACGGTATTAAAGCTCCAATTCAGCCATCCCAATAACATCAGAGCTAAGTTTTTATGCAATTTTATTAGCTAGAAAGACAACCGCTGTAAAATGAACTCATTAATGTAAAAGTAATTTTTGAAATACTAATGTGATTTTTATTCATTCATTTATTCATGCATGCATGCCTTTATTCAGTATAAATGTTGAATCTCTGATATATTCCAGGATATAGCAGTTTGAAGGCTTAGGCCACATATCAAAACCTATTATACATTCTAATTATTCTTTTACTGGAATTTTCACATTGATATATTTAATGAGGCAATTTTATTTCTCTTTGGAGCAAAGGCCATCGTATATATCTATAGATTTTTCCCTTACTCCATTTAATGAAGGGGGCCTAAATTTTCTATTGATTTACCAAATGACTAAATATGATTAAAGGTCATCTCACATAATAAACTTTTCTAAAGTCAACAGTATAATTCCATGACAGCAAATATTTTTTGATGTATTTAAAGATTTTTTAAATACTTCCTATGAAATGTAAAGATAAGATCATTACATTTAGAAATGTATCTTGGATTTAGTCCTTGAACACAGTCTTTGGATCCACTGAGGTGTTAACTTGTAACTTGGCAGCTTTTTTGAACTCTCACACAAGGTTTTGCTGCTTCAATTGTTTCTGTTTCTGCCAAGGGTAGCAACACAACTCTTGTCTTTCCTGAGTCACAGTCTGTCACTCTAGCCACTATTACTGCAAAGTAGAGTCAGATTCTGGGGTTAGTAGACACGTATGTTATTATTAAAAAACAATAAGTTGCCAAATCTCCTATCAATGAAAATTTGATCAAAGTTTAGTTATTCTGTTGGAAAAGAAATCTAGCTAGAAACAGGATTAAGAAATTCTTTTTTTTTTCTTTTGGCTGCATTGGGTCTTTGTTGCTGCGTGTGGGCTTTCTCTAGTTGTGGCGATCAGTGGCTACTCTTCGTTGCGGTGTGCAGGCTTCTCACTGTGGTGGCTTCCCTAGTTGTGGAGCACAGGTGTGTGGACTTCAGTAGTTGTGGCATACAGGCTCAGTAGTTGTGGCTCGCAGGCTCTAGAGCACAGGCTCCGTAGTTGTGGCGCACCAGCTTAGTTGCTCTGTAGCATGTGGGATCTTCCCAGACCGGGGCTCGAACCCGTGTCCCCTGCACTGGGAGGCAGATCCTTAACCACTGCACCACCAGGGAAGTCCCAAGAAATTCTTTAGGTAAATATTTATGCTCTTAAAATTAGAAGCCCTTCATAAATATCGGTATTTTCTATAGCTTTAGATAAGTGCTTCTCAAATTATCAGTCACCTGCTCAAAAAATATATTAAGATAGATCTATCTATACTATATCTTACATTAAATATGCAGATTCCTAGGTCCCACTCCATACCAACTAAATCCAGAATCTCTGGGAAAGGGCAACTATAATCTTGATTTTTTGTTTTCTGTTTGATTGTTTGTTTTTTACATTTCAGGTGATTCTTTTTGCATACTAAAGTCTAAGAGCCATTAAGTTAATCTTAAGAAAGTGGGTTTAAATGGCCCAACTAGTGCTTTTCAACCTTAATGAAAGACTGGAAAACTGCAGATTTGAGGACAAAAAAACAGGATTCTACCACATAATCATAAAATGTGGGATATGGAGGTGATTCCATCTTCTCCCAGCTCCACTAAACTTCTCTTTCCTAAAATTCTTCTTTTTTTTAAAAAAAAAATTTTTATCGCAGTATAGCTGATTTACAGTGTTGTGCCAGTCTCTGCTGTACAGCAAAGTGACTCAGTTATACACATACAGACATTCTTTTTTTACATTCTTTTCCATTGTGGCTTATCACAGGATATTGAATACAGTTCCCTGTGCTATACGTTAGGACCTTGTTGTTTATCCATTCTGAGTGTAATAGTTTGCATCGACTAACCCCAAACTCCCAGTGCATCCCTCTCCCTTGGCAACCACAAGTCTGTTCTCTATGTCTATGAGTCTGTTTCTGTTTCGCAGATAGGTTCATTTGTGCCATATTTTAGATTCCATGTATAAGTGATATCATATGGTATTTGTCCTTCTCTTTCTGACCGACTTCACTTAGTATGATAATCTCTAGTTGCATCCTAACATTCTTCTTTTTTAATCTTAGGATCCAAGGAAGAGAATTTCGAAAGTTCACATTTTTTTTTAGCAAATTAACAATAGAAATATAGATATTGTTCAACTTGCTACAGAATTCAAAATTTCCTCTTAAATAGTTCTTGAAATCTGCAGTTTTGCCTCCAGTATCTCCTAACATTTACTAAGCACTTTCTATGTACCAGGGATTATACGTATTATCTCAGTGAATTCTTCAAATAATTTTAGATAGAGTCTACATGTAAGAAATATGTAGTTTAGAAAGATTAAAGAGCTTATACAAGGCCACCCAGCTAATTACTGTGAAGTCAAGACATGAACTTACACTGATCTCTAGAACTCTTAACCAGTGTATCACACTATCCAACAATCTAGAATGGAATTGGTAAATTATATAATTTCACTTAATTTTGTATATAGGTTTTCATAATTTTCTTGTCTCTGAAATTTATCTTTGATACATGTATTATAAATAATATTATTTAAATAAGGCATTAGACTGTTCTTCTTGCAAGTTCCAGGAGCATGCCCTCTTACAGTGTTTTGCATGGATCCATGTGACAAACTACTTGAGGTGGAGAGAGGTGAAGAGGGAAGGATGGTGAGGGGAAGGGATGGGTCTTGTCTTAGATTAATGAGGTCTTTAAAATTCTAAATGTCCAGTTGAGGAGTGACAGATGTGATCAGCCAGAAGCATGCCGTTAGCCAACCATTGTTACATGGACACAGCTCAGTTTCACAAAACTTGACCCAGACTGCACTTCTTATCCTTATTTGTTCCATCCAGGTACTAATCATCTCCCTTCATCTTTTTCATTTTCTAAATCTAGCTTCCTGCCTTCTTCCACTTTGTCAAACCTACTGAGCTAGGCTTTCTGTTGCGTTTTTGTATCCATTCTTCTTTCCTTACCAACTTAATCCCCTCCGCTGAGTTCCAAGTTCAGTCACTTCAGTGTTCCTCTCACCACCACCCACCCTCTTTGGTGTCCTGTTCTTTTTTTTTTTTTTTTTTTTTTTTTTTTTTTTTTTTTTTTTTTTTTTTTTTTTTTTTTTGCTGTATGCGGGCCTCTCAGCCGCTCCACGGCATGTGGGATCTTCCCGGACCGGGGCACGAACCCGTGTCCCCTGCATCGGCAGGCGGACTCTCAACCACTGCGCCACCAGGGAAGCCCTGGTGTCCTTTTCTGATCACCAGTCCCTGGTTGTTCATCACTCATGTCATTTGTTTCTTTATGTTTACTTTTACTGTATTTCTTGGGGCTGAAGGAAGAGGCAGAGTCACCTCACAGATGGTTCTTCAACTTGATGTTTGACTCTTTGTATGTATAAATCTTGGATTTTCCTAGTGCAGTGGTTTTTACAATTTTTAAAAAACAATATTTTTATCAGTGAATCTAGAATCCAAAGGAAATCTTCCATGGAACTGCAATATATGCAAATAAAAGTGACAATAAAAGACAGTAAGTCCTCCATAAATACAAAGATATAGGTAACCTCCTGCCCCAAGATAAGGGCTGAAATGACTATATAACATTTACGTGCTCTTTTCTTGGTCCTACATGCTTACGTTTTTCACATTATGCTTCTGAAATTGAGATGACTCTTATAATTGATGTCAAAAGAAACCTGTCAGCCATCAGGCCCAGGAATAACTTGAAATGTGGGAACTTAGCAGTTCATAGAAGGTATATCTTCCTGTAACTTCAGTTGAATTATTTGCATTGGTTGTACCCCACCAGGTTGACTTTTAACTTAAATTTAGTTTCTTGCTTGAAATTTCTTGAGAAAGATTATTCTGTGATCTAGTTTTGAAAGAACAGTAATTATTTAGTCTGAAGTTTGTCTGGCATACCAAGCACTGTAATTGAGGTAGAAGTTGCCCAAGCTCAGCACTGTGCTTTACTTTGAAATTATACTGCCTGTCCTACAGGTGAAGGTGGTGTGAATGCAGCTTGTCACTTGTAAGCCTATTCATAACTGTGAATACCAAGAAGAATTCAAAAGTATATTTTTGACCTGAATGTGAAGAAGGCTTAGAAGAAAACTTTAATTATGACACTGAAGAAGGAAGTGGTGTGTAATTGTGTGAATAAGTATATAATACTGAAAAAAAACCTTTTTAACTGTGTATATTTAACTTAGAGGGGCTTTTTTGGAAAGGCCATTATTACACTGATGATGAGTCTTGTAATCCATGTCACCTTATTGTTGAGTAAGCATGGTAAAGTATGGTAAAACCAAGATAATATTGTATGCTTCTTGTTATCATTCCCTGGGGATTGCACAACTCTCTGTTGTGCTGGAATGAAACCTTGTATGAGCAGGTATGCCACAGATATGATGGGCTGTTAACTGAGCTTGGTGCACTTCTATATATGCATGTCTTGGTGCATGTTCACTATAGACCATTTTCACTTGGTTTATAGTGAACATGCTCACTTATGCAGAGTGGATATAATCAATGACAGATTGCAATATGTTTAAATAGGTTCAAAGAGATGTCAGGGGAAGCTTTCCTGCACAGTGGACACTAAATGAGTTAGCCTTGAAGTCCAGGATAATGTTTGGATGGATCCAGTGTGTTAAAATTTTCACATAACAGTTTTGGGAATGTGTGATGATTTTATTCTTATTTTTAGAATAGTAAAACATACTTTAAAATATTGACATTCCAAGTCAAAAGTTGGTGAACTCCAGGAAGTATCTCAGGGGAACACTAGGTGTTGGGGTCCCTAGTTTGAAAACCACTGAACTAGTTTTTCCCCCATTTTGGTTGGTCTTGACCTTCCCTTGAGTCCTCATTTCACCCATCCTATGCTCTTAGAAAATGATCTCACATTTGACTTTGTCTCTATCCTTATTGTCAACTCTTAAGTAGCAATATATAGGGGAAGAAACATGTACTTTGGAATCAGACAGACCTGGCTGGAATCCTTGCTCTGTGACTTAACAACAATGTGATCTTGGGCAATTTACTTAACTTCGATGATGACGTTATGCTCATCAGTACAATGAGTTCTCCTCCTCTTAACACAGCTCAGCATTATTATGAGATCTAATATTGACTCGAAAAATATTTTCACTTTTTTTTTTTTTTGGCACTGCCTCAGGCACTGGACCAGACAATGGAGATATAAAGATATATATTACAACTACATTGTCCTCAGGAAGTTAATCTTATGAGGGAAATAAACTAGCAAAGTATAATGTGGTAACATAAATTTAACAGTTTAAAAAATAATTGAGTGACAGTTATGTGCTATGCTCTGTGGTAGGCAGGGGATACAGCAGTAAAAAAAAAATCTCTAAGGTATTTGCCCTTGGGGAGTTTATAGTCTGGCGTGTTTGGAAACACGGGGGTTTGGCAGACAAGCAAATAGACAATTAGTAGTGACAGCTCAGATGGAGGAAGTACAGGAGAGAATGGAACTCATGCGAGGAAAATTAAACCTAGATTGTAGAGAGACACACATAATTCATATGAAACTACTTCAATGCATTTGAGATTTTTGGGAAATAGAGGTCAGGTTTTATTTTGAGGAAGTTATTAATTTTTCTTCAGTGTGACCTGGCATTTGACTGGTGTTGGAACAAAACCAAAAGAATGCTGTATCAAATGATAGGAATAGGAGAATCCTTTAAAAAATTAAGAGCCATCTTATTATCAGTGGTTTCATCCAGTGAGAGCTCCTGCAGAGTTTAAAAGGAAGAGAACCTGGCTTGATGTTTCCTTTAAAGTTCTTTTTCCTAACGTGCATATGCAAGCAAGAGATTATGACATTTTGAAGTAAAAATAATTCTTAAATGCCTGTAAAAATGATTTGCACTGAACTATCATCATTTGTGTTATGATTTCTGTTTTTAAGGACCTGATTGCCAAGGTGACTGTTCTGAACTTTTAAATTGCTTGTTAGGATCTAATGATTCAGTCGTCTATTATTGCATGTTTTGCTATTGGGGGAAAAAGTAACTTAGGTTATTTTGTGGATCTTTATTTACTTATATGTTGCCTATATGAAAAAAAGATGTAGAGATTAAGTGAAGAGGATTTAAAGTAAGGCTTATTTCCATGAAAACCTTGAACCAGTGGCTGTCTCCATTCCCTGCTTCTGTCAGGCCTCCTTTTTTTCCTGGGATTCACACTGGGGATGAGTGAGGGTTCAGCCACTACTGTTCTCCTCCCCTTACATCTCATAGGAGTTTTACTGTCAGTGTCCCTCTCAGTGATATCAAGCCTCCAAGAAAATGAAAAATAGCATTAGCTATTTTTCCTCCAGAACGTGAGGAACAGGATCTGAAACTTAAATCCTGAGTCATACAATGTGTCTACAAACACTCCCCACCTTGCCAAAGCAGGGAGAAATAAAGAAGATGCCAAATGTACCTTTTAATGCTATAACTTGCGATTTGTTTTCTAGAGGGTGAACTAATAACAATGGAAGATAAAAAAAGGGTTAAAATGCAACCAATGACCAAATTCCACATATAGTTTGAAGATGGGGAATTATCTGCAGCTGAGAAGTCTGAATACAATGCCATAAGGCTCTTTGAATCCTGAGAAATAATCATGAGTAACAGCAGGATAACAGTATAACAGAACATACAGCATACACAAGTTAGAGTAAAGAGAAAGTTAAGATAAATGAGAAAAATTTTAGAATTTGACTGATCATTTATCTGGCTAGAGGATTCCAAGCAGAACCCTAGAGACCAGATTCATCATGCCTGAATTTAAAAAATCACCAGCTTTGTCTTCCTGATGCATCATGTTTGAATGTTACCCTTGGAAGATTCATTCTTAACCATCTTCATCTTAAAACATTATTGAGGTTGTCTCCAACCTCCATTTTACCATTCCATCTATCAAGCAAAATAAACAAGTAAACATCCTCAAATAAACTATGTTGGGTGGACTTAGACCGCTTTTTTTTTTTTTTTTTTAATTTTGGGAAAAGTTGCTTTGAGGCAGTAACTGGAAAGCAGGTGTCACAGAGGATTTAATAAGTAGTGATTTTTTTTTGTACACACGGTGAGGGGTCATTAAATCATTTGGAAGTTGAAGGTCATGAGAGTCTAGCATGTGATTTGCCTATTACAGCTCATACCAAACAGATCCATGACTCCACAGCTCAGAGCTTCTCAGAGGATTTCTGTCCCCAAGAGAGGAGAGTTATCTCCATATTGTGAGAAAGACTTTAGCAGAGAAATATCAAGTGGCCTTGACTCCAGATGTTGAGTTAATTCTAGAATGGCAACCCTGACTCTGAAGGACATGGGGATTTCATTGCCGAAGGATGAAGAAGCCTGTTAGAGAGTGTTTACTTTGGGTCCTAGTGATGGTGTCTGAACAAACTAGGTGAACAAAGAGCTTCAATAAGGGATTCAGAGTTCTGTAAAAAAGTGAGGGAATAAGTGGGTTAATTATAAAACAAATACCAGTTAAATCAATATATCATGTGTGAGATATCCTTACATCACTCATGTGGAGTATGTTTTGTTCCTACCTTAGAAGATGGTGTAGAACTTGTTTTCCTTCTTTTCCTTTCAGCTACCACTGGGCATGCTTAAAACTGCTTCTCTGCTCTGTTGCTAGTATGGAATTGTCTAAAATAATAGTGGTGATTTTCTGATAGTCACACAAGTTTCTCTCTGTAAGCTTTTACAAATGCCAGCCAGTAACCCAGTGGCATTTCTACCATAAAATCAGAAGGCCAATCCATTTCCCCTCTTCCTTATTTTCTTGGTTTCAGATATATTTCTTTTTTTTTTTTTTAATAATTTTTAAAATTTTTGGTTGCGTTGTGTCTTGCGCGGGCTTCTCATTGCGGTGGCTTCTCTTGTTGCAGAGCACGAGCTCTAGGCGCGTGGGCTTCAGTAGTTGTGGCACATGGGCTCTGTAGTTGTGACACGCGAGCTCTAGAGCACAGGCTCAGTAGTTGTTGCACTCGGGCTCAGTAGTTGTGGCTCGTGGGCTCTAGAGCGCAGGCTCAGTAGTTGTGGCGCATGGGCTTAGTTGCTCCGCGGCACGTGGGATCTTCCTGGACCGGAGCTCGAACCCATGTCCCCTCCATTGGCAGGCAGATTCTTAACCACTGCGCCACCAGGGAAGCCCCCAATATTTCTTATTGCCAATGGAAATAAAAATCAGAAGTTAGAGAGCAATGTTATCACTTGTCTTTCTAGGTTAGTAAAGAGTTCCTAAAAGTGAACTCATACAAGATGCAGCAATTTTATTGGGTAGTTAATCATCCTATCTTTCTAGCCAGTTCCAGCTATAATCAATTTTGTGTCTCTTATTTGTGGCTTCATGCCCAGATAGAATAAAAATCAAACCATGAAACAATGCTCTGAGGCTGCTTTTCTAAAGTACACAGACTTGGGCTATTTTTTGTAGCATTGCTTATTGTCTCTCAGTTGCTTGAGTCCCTGAAATCCGATGCATGCGAATGGATTACGTATAGCTGTTAGAAGTGGTCTTTTTATGCCAAGGCTACTCCCTCACCATTCTTATCTTTTCTGTATTCATAGTAGTTCCAGCAATTAAGTGCTTTGCTTTTGGGGGCCAGGAATAAACGATTTATATGACTCATGTTTCATGTCATCAATCCTTGGATCCTTTCATGGGCTTTGCACAGAGTCTTAATCACTTGTAGCAGCTACCCAGGCACTGACATATATGAAAGGGTTTAGAGTGTCAAAGTCATCATAATAAAAATGTGCATTTCACCAACTCTAGGAGGGAAAATCAAACATTTGGGAAAAGTTTCTAAAATCCATGCTGACAATTGATTTCTTTATGTTGTTTGTCTTAATACCAGCTTTTTTGAGATATAATTCACGTACCAAAAAATTTACCTACTTAAAGTATACAAGAGATGTGTAACTATCACTACAGCCAATTTTAGAACACTTGCATCACCCCAAAAAGAAACTCCACACCCATAAGAAATCATTCCCCATTCCCTCCTTCATTCCCAACCTGGACAGCTTCTAATCCACTTTCTCCATAGGTGTGCCAGTTCTGGACATTTCATGTAAATGAAACAATGTGGTCTTCTGTGACTAGCTTCTTTCACTTAGCATAATGTTTTCAAGATTCATCCAAGTTGTAGCATGTTTCAGTATGTCATTCTTTTTTATCGCTAAACAATATTCAAGTTGTAGGATTGTACATTTCTCCATTCAGCAGTTGATAGATATTTGGATTGTTTCTACTTTTTTGCTTATTATAAAAAATGCTGTTATAAACACTTGTGTACAAGTTTTCATGTGGACACATATTTTCATTTCTCTTGGGCATACACCAAGGAGTGGAATTGCTGGGTCACATGGTAACTTTCTGTTTAATATTTTGAGTACCTTTCAGATTGTTTTCCAAAGTGGCTGCATCATTTTACATCCCCACCTTCAGGGTATAAGGGCTCTAATATTATTTTCCACATCTATGTCAACACTTATCGTTACCTGTCTTTTTTTTTTTTTTTTTTTTTGTGGTACGCGGGCCTCTCACTGTTGTGGCCTCTCCGGTTGCGGAGCACAGGCTCTGGATGTGCACGTTACCTGTCTTTTTGATTATAGCCTCTCTAGTGGGTGTGTAGTAGAATCTCACTGTGGTTTTGATTTGCATTTCTCTAATGGCTAATGAGGTTGTACATCTTTTCATATGTTTTGGGGTGTTTGTATATCTTCTTTGGAGAAATGTCTATTCAGATCCTTTGCCAATTTCTAAATTGGGTTGTCTTTTTATTACTGAGTTGTCAGAGTCCCTTGTATGTTCCAGATACAGATCTCTTATCAGATATATGATTTGAAAAATTTTCTCCCATTCTCTGGGTTATTTTTTCTACTTATTGATGGTCTGCTTTGAGGCATAAAAGTTTTATAATTTTTTAAAATTAATTAATTAATTTATATTTATTTTTGGCTGTATTGGGTCTTTGTTTCTGTGCGAGAGCTTTCTCTAGTTGCGGCAAGTGGGGACCACCATCGCGGTGCGCGGGCCTCTCACTACCGCGGCCTCTCTTGTTGCGGAGCGCAAGCTCCAGACGCGCAGGCTCAGCAGTTGTGGCTGCTCACGGGCCTAGTTGCTCCGTGGCATGTGGGATCTTCCCAGACCAGGGCTCAAACCCGTGTCCCCTGCATTAAAGGCAGATTCTCAACCACTGCACCACCAGGGAAGCCCAAGTTTTATAATTTGATGGTGTCGAATTTATCTATTTTTTCTATTGTTGCTTATGCTTTTCATATTATACTTATCTGTGTGCTGTTTTTGTTTTTCTTCTAAAATTATTCCTAATATGGCAAATTTGGTACAAGTGTAGGCTTTGGTATCACAGTCCTGTTTTGAAATTCTAACTCTGCCTTGGATAAACTATTTAAGCTCCCTCAGCCTCAGTTACTCATCTGTAAGATGGAGATAATATTAGGGCTTATCTCTTGAATTGTAGTAAGGATCAGATAAAATAACGTATGTGAAATACTTAGAATTTTAGAGAGTTATAGAAATAGTCTATTAAGGTTAGCTAGTACTTTTGTTATAATACCAATAATAATAAACTCTAGTGCTTTGACAATTAAACTAAAGCCAAGTAGTTTCTATGAAGAAGCAATGCAATAACGTACAGCTGTAATATTTTATAGACAACATTGAATTTGGCCCCCATGAAAACCAGGTAGTCATAGTACTTACTTCCAGCAGGAGCTGCAGCTGAGACAGCTTAAGAAAAGCTATTTCCAAGGTCACATGACTGGAAAATGACAGAGTTAAAACCTAGAGTTTTCTTAAAATCACTAATTCAGTTTTTTCAGTAACAGATTCGCAGTAGAAGTTAGGTGACTGGAGTTTTGTAGTCTTCATGATAAAGTTTTACCTCAGACAGTCATATGAGGAAAGAAAAGAAAGCAGTTTTATGGGAAATGAAAATTAATAGTGAGTGTTATATGAAAATCATGGAGTTAAAACATATTTGACTAGAAAGTTTATGTGCATAGCTAGTCATAGCAAGTACTAATTATAATATGTAACTTCTTCTTTAATTAAAAAGAACTTCCTCCTTATTTCCAAAGTTATACATGCTCATAGTTAAAGATTAGTGAATATAGATAAGCAAAAAAGAAAATATCTTTCCTGAAATTTTCTTACTATGCTTACATTCCAAATACATTTATATTTGGGAGCATCTTTTAAAATGGGCAGGTCGATTTCCTATTTAATGTTTAGGTTCATTAAGCATGAAGTTAAAGTAATTTATGTTATGGTTTTAATTTCTGGGCCTCTGGAAGGGTTTTCAGAATTGGTTTGTAATGTTTTGTTGAGCAGCAAATAATTATCTTTCCAAATCTTCTGAAATTCATTGACTACATTTACTGTTTACTCATCTACAGAAAGAAAAAGAACTTCTATAGCTGTCTTGGTAAACTAGGAGCCTCATGAGAAATTAACTCTCAAACACAAAAATAGCTCTTCTTGGGCTTCCCTGGTGGCGCAGTGGTTGAGAGTCCACCTGCCGATGCAGGGGACGCGGGTTCGTGCCCCGGTCCGGGAAGTTCCCACATGCCGCGGAGCGGCTGGGCCCATGAGCCATGGCCTCTGAGCCTGCGCGTCCGGAGCCTGTGCTCCGCAATGGGAGAGGCCACAACAGTGAGAGGCCCGCGTACCGCAAAGAAAAAAAAAAAAGGCTCATCTTTAGCAAGCAAAAAGGTGATTGAGCTGACTAAAGTGGTTATTCATTATAAATTTACCATTTTACGGGTAAGCAGCAAACCCTGTTTAATTACCTTGTGGGATGAGAGGACAGAGACTCACCGACTTGACCCTCACCCCGATGCTGTGACTTTGGGGTGCATTCTTGAAGCCTACAAGTTTTATACAGGACTTTTGAGAGCTAGATGCCACTACTTTCTCAAGTTTTATTTTTACTAAAATTCATTGAGAAAAAGCATATCCAACTATAAGATAACACCAGATCTAAGTTGATAAAATAACTGTGACATTTGAAGTGTTATTTATATGAATTAGAAAAGAAACATCCTTTTAGAGATGAAATGACTTCTGGTCTCAAATCAATTCTTCCCATCATAGCCACTTATCAAAAAACCTAAAGCAAACTGGCAGAATATGCTGCAGGAATTTGAGATTTGTTGTTACAGTCTGTTCAGATGATTCCCCCTCTTTCCTCAGCCTGAACTTCAACATTTTCTTTAGTTAGGACTATCCAGCTTATTTGGGCTATTTCAAACTCATGGTAAATATATTGGATGATGAGAAAACCTCTAGTGTATTTAAATTTGTCCATACTAAGCAGTTTAGAGTAATTTCTACTTAGTTCCTCAAGTATTATTTCATGCAAAAAGGAAAAAGACTTAATCATTTGAGTGTATCAATTTGTTAGTATTTAGGAGATGTTTGAATTTGCTACCTCATTTCATTTTATCTGGCTAGTTAAATCAAAAGTAATGTTAAATAATGTGGAGGCATGATTGTTTTATACAAACAAAATTATTTGAAACTGAAAAGATCTGATACCTGAGCTTCATCTTAAATTCTAGCAGATGAAAATGTCAGATGCCTCTGTTGGATTACTAAAAGCCAAATGTCAAATGGGAAAATGATTATAAGCTTTAATTATGTGGTTTTACGGGGATAGGTTTCATGAAAATCAAGGCTTTAATAGTGTCTATAATTGGAAAATTCTTTTCATCACAAGGAATTACAAGTCACTCTAGATTTATGTAGAAATCGGAAATTTTGTCCTAAGAAACTAAATACAGTTTCATTGTGTGTTATGTGTGTGTAGATATTAAAAAAAATCAAGTGATAGCATTTTTCCTTAATAAAACCTGAAGACTCTTGTCGTTAAGTGCACTGTGTGGCTGGGTACTAGACTTTTTTAAAGTTCGTTGAAAACTTTAGGATATATATATATATATATATTTTTTAAAATAAATTTATTTATTATTGTTATTATTTTTTGCTGCGTTGGGTCTTTGTTGCTGCACGCGGGCTTTCTCTAGTTGCTGTGAGCGGTGGCTTCTCTTGTTGCAGAGCATGGGCTCTAGGCACGCGGGCTTCAGTAGTCGTGGCTCACGGGCTCAGTACTTGTGGCACACGGGCTTAGTTGCTCCACGGCACGTGGGATCTTCGCGGACCAGGGCTCGAACCCGGCCTCCAACCCATGTCCCCTGCATTGGCGGGTGGATTCTTAACCACTGCACTACCAGGGAAGTCCCAAAACTTTACGTTCTAAAGAACTATATATCTTAAGGATCTCTGTCTGCTACCTTGTAATTAATGATTAGCTAGTTTCTGTTAGAAATAACGAGAACTTTGGAAATTGTCACAGTTTCTAAGTAGATCAATTTATAAGTCCATTTTCAATATACAGTGACAGGTTATCAATGAAAGAGAAGGGTAAGATCAGTTAGAGGTGAGAGGAAGGGTGGGTGGGAGCAAATTTGAGGATAAGGAGGAAGAATAGTGTTTATTGCTTTTGGTTATTCCAGGTGTACCTGCCTTGCTAATGAAACACCTGGGTACTCATTAATATTTAATGGAAGAAATACTGAAGCAGAAATCCTGAGTTGGCATTTCTAAATTCTATCCAAGTATGTTTAACATACTCAAGCTCATTCAAAAAAAGCGGTGGCTGGAGTTTTACAGTAACTATTTCAGTGAATGTCTAAGTGTAGATACCTGGGGAGTTTTTTGTTTGTTTTTTATATTTATGTGACTGGCTTGAGGTAGTCATGGAGACCTCCTTGATGGGGCAGAAATTTCATTCAATTTTCTTGTTGGTTTAATCTCACGAAATAAATTCTTTCAGATATCTCTGGTGATTGCCAGTCAGCCTAAGGTTAATTGATTTTAGTTCTCATAATTTACCTTAAGTTGTTTCTATTTCAGGTTACAAATATAGATTTACTGTAGTGAATCTGTCAGAAGCACTAAATTATATTAATAATTATAAATGGCTAACTTTTAATACTACTGAATACGTTTGATTTGATGATGCTGGGCTATGGAATTCTTGATAATCAAAACTAGATGTCTTGGTATAACATATATTAAAATGGGCATGGATAACGCAGGAAGCTTTTTATAAATGTAGGTGTTATTTAAAGTATTTTAAAAATGAACTAGAAGCTCATTGGAAATGGAAACGGTGATCAGTTCTTAGATATGGACCAAAAGATGTATGTTTATTTAGTTTTTAAAAGAAAGAAAAGATTTGTTTTTAAATTTCCTGCAAATGTCTTTGGTATTGTAATATTTACAGATAGTGAACTTCTCTTTATATGTAAATTTAGTTTCATATTTTAACAATTTCAAATGTACTGAAAATGAAAGGTTTACTAATAGATGGAGTATATTTTTCTCTTCTAAATTTTCCATAGGCCCCTTCCTTTGCATTCTCAATGCTATTACCCTTGTTCTGAGTCTTTCAACCATCTGGCAGTCAGTGATCTATTGCTGTTGGCCCTTTCTGGCTGAGCTGATTGTTAATTTTCAGGAACTTTGTGAGCTGGTTGTTAAGTACAACTAGTAATAAAAATTAATTGATTTACACTTACAAATAAATAAATTATATTAAAACAAAGGTAATAATTGAAAAGTTATCACTACATAATTATTGTCTATGTATTGAGGTTATGTTGATTGTATCTGAATGGTAATCACACTATCTTATAATATGCAGCTGTGTATCTCTCCCCAACTCTGTGTTCAGTGACTTCACATTTGGTGACTTGAAACTGGTCATGATGGGAGTATTTACACCACAGAAATTGGCAAATACCATAAGTCACTTTTTGTTTTTTGTTTTCCTGGAGAAGGCATGGTTAAAGATTTGTCAGTACACGACACCACACTACTGCCTGCAGTCTGCTAGCTTCTGGTCTCCCTGCTTCCAGACCCGCGTTCCAGAACTATGTCTAGAATAACCCACCAAGTTTAATTTTCCTAAACATAAGAGCTGAACATGGTAAAGGAAGAAATGACATCAGAAGAATGTGGTAAAATTCTAGTTTGTGGCATTTAGCAACAGACAAATTTAACATCTTTGAGCCTCCATTTCTTTATCCTTAAAGTAGGGCAGTGATCTCTTCTTGTTCTACCTACGTATCAAGATTTTCAAATTAAAATCACAATATGCTAGTGTTTGTGAATGTGCTATATACACAAAATTTTTTTATTGTAGTAAACACTTGCTTCACCTTTTCACTTCTTAAGTTTACAAAGGCTTATAACCAACAGAATGGAGTTTATATCCTAAACTGCTGTCCCAGACTTTTCACACCCTTACTGCCCCCTATATTGGCAAATGTGCTTCCAAAGTGCTTATGTTGGCTACGGGATTGTGAGTGCCAGGCGGGTATGCCAGCACTCTTACAGACGATGCCCAATGCAGATGCTGCATGATCACAGCACTTCTTTAACTGCTGTGTTCAGACTGTCCTTAACTGTTTTCATTCTTGTTCTCCAGGAGAAATTGCCAATAGGTCACACTGGGCAATAAAGATAAAACAATTATCACCCTTTGCTGAAGTTTGAAGGCTCTTATTAAGATGCAAATATTGCAAGTTAATGGAAGAAACTGACATATTAAGCCATTGTCACTCGTTGATATCTTGGTCAGAAATGGTTGGTGAAACTACTGAGCCTTTGAGCAGGGTCTTTTTTTTTTTTTTAATATTTATTATTTGGCTGTGCCGGGTCTTAGTTGTGGCATGCTGGATCTTTAGTTGCAGCATGTGGGGTCTTTAGTTGCGGCACGTGGGGTCTAGTTCCCTGACCAGAGATGGAACCTGGGCCCCCTGCATTGGGAGGGTGGAATCTTAACTGCTGGACCACCAGTGAAGTCCTTGAGGTGGGTCTTAATTCAGTTAAATTTTAAGGAAGGACAAGTTGTAGAGACATCAGGAACACAGGGCAATGGCTGACTGAAGAAGGTGGAGACAAGGGAAGTGTAAACAAGAATCTGGACTCTTGGGGTGGGAGTGGTGAAGGTGGACATGAGAGCCTTCTGCAAAGTTTTGCCCTGAAACAATGTCAAAATGTTTGCATTTGGCATAGCATTTCCTCTTTTTATTCTGAATGGCTTTGCTAGCATAATTTTCCTAGTATAAGTTTATTTTGCTTCTCAGATATTGCTAAAACACTCCCTATTGATTTTTGGTGGGTAACATGAATTTTGATGTATTACCAACATCTCAATGACACCAAATTTTAGGACTCTCTGAAGAAAAGAAAGGTGGTAAAGGTAAAAGCATATGTTGGGAATCACTGATTCCAAGTTCAATTCCTTTCTTTAATAAATATATTGACACATAGCACAGGGAGATCAGCTCTGTGCTTTGTGACCACCTAGAGGGGTGGGGAGGGTGGGAGGGAGACGCAAGAGGGAGATGTGGGGATATATGTATATGTACAGCTGATTCACTTTGTTATAAAGCAGAAATTAACACACCATTGTAAAGCAATTATACTCCAATAAAGATGTTAAAAAAGTAAATAAATATATGAAATTTCACATGAGAAAGGTCTCATTTGCTCAAATTTCATTTAGAAGTTTCTCTTTGTATGCGATTTCTTTGTTTTACAATTCTCCTGCCCCTCCCTCCTTCCTCTTTGTTTTCCCTTGTCTTTGACTTCTTTTTAGATTTTCTTATCTCTGTGAAGATTATTTTGCCTTATTCACAGTAGTTAGAAACAATGTATATGAAAATACCTGGAGTATCCTGCGAAAGTATTTACTATGCCAGCTTCCCTAGCTTCCATCGTAAATTGTTATTTATTAGATGTGTAGTGGGCAGATGTGCGTAACTGCTATGGGGTGAGGAGACAAAACATAAGAAAATTATGATCCCTACCTCATTCAGGGGTGATGATTAAGTCAACAAATTGATACTCCAGCTACAGTCAGTTCATTCAACAAATAGCTCATTGCTGAGTACTGTGAGCTATGGTTAACAAAATTATATAAGGGTGTTGTTTGAGGGTCTATCTTCTTATTCACAGATCATTTTGTATTTGAAGTGGTAGAGACTGGACTTCAGCAAACTATAAACTCCTAGTGTCTGGTTATTTTGGAGAATTTTCTTCTTCTTTTTTTTTTTTTTTTTTCTTGAAGAATACTTTTAGTATAGAATGTTTAGCAGTTTGTATTTTTCCTCTGGGATAGATGATGATTCTACCATCATCCCCCATCCTTTTAGACAAAGCTATAGTCACATCAGTTCAGAGGTGATGATGTTTTCTATAGTTGTGTTCTGTAAGATATGACTCCCTGGCATTTATATAAGTTGACTTATTTTATTCTTGTATTTATGCACTACCACCATTTTCCACATGCTAGAAAATTTGAAACTGTATCTGATTCCAAGTCTACATTGGAGATCAAATCAAGTTAACATTTATATCTGTCTCTCCTCTCTATATTTTAGCTGGACCAGACCAATTTTGAGGAAAGGGTACAGACAGCGCCTGGAATTGTCAGACATATACCATATCTCTTCTTCTGATTCTGCAGACAATCTATCTGAAAAATTGGAAAGGTATGTTCATGCACATTGCTTATTGAAGAGAGAAATTAATATTATTATTTAGAGACTAGAGAACTGACATTAGAGGGTTTAATTCTTAAAATGGCATATTTATAATAGGAACATCCTATTTTCTTGATGAAGTCTTGATTAGTTAAGAATTAAACAATGAAAGGATGAAAGAAGAAACACCATTTTCCTGAGATAGGACCTTTTTTTGAAAAACACATATTTGAATTCTGAGAAGCTACCTGTCTTTGAAGACTATTACGTGGATTTTGTGAAGACTGGAATCACATCTTTATGAAGCAAGCTGTGTACATTTGCCTCCAAAATCTTAATGTGTGAATACAAATGTACATACTTGGGAATCTTAGGGTAAAGGCTGTTGGTTGTCAAAGAAATGTAAAAATTTCATATTTTTGAGTATACATTGAATGCCAGATGTAGTATCTCCTCTCAGCCACTCTGGAAGGAAAACATCATTATCTCTGTCTTACGGAAGAGCAAACTGAGGCTCAGAGAGATGATGTAATTTTCCAGCTAATAATTGATTGAGCTGTGGTTCAAACCCAGGTCTATACTCCTGGCCTCCCCAGGAACAGTGTTTCCCATTGTAAAGAAGTCTCCCTTTCTAAGAGTATTGGTTATAATCCTTTTGGTTGCCAGTGAATTTATTTAAGAGGGAATTTATTGGTTCATGTAGTCTACCTGTGTGAAGGCCTAGGTAGAGAATTGGCCTTAGGGACTGGTTTTATTCTCTCAGACCAGCTTCCTCCATGCAGTGGGTCCTCAGAACTCTTTGCTCATATTTTTACAAACCACAGAGGAAAGAGTCCTTTCTCTGTGGCCAAATGTGAAAAATCCCAGAAACTTTTGGGTCACAAGCTCACTCCTTGGACCAACAACAATCTATGAATGAGCAAGACTGGGTCTTGTGCCAGCAGTACAGGCTCTGATACCAGATGAAGGGGAAAGGGGAGAGGGAGTTGACAGAAAAACGAAAAAGAAAAATAAGTAGCTACTTTTTACTGCACCAAAATAAAATAGTTGAGTAGATTTGCAATTTGTTTACCTTATTTTCATGAAATTCATTGAATTTCTTTTGAAATTTCAATGCAAATAAGATATTCAGCCTTACTTTTTCTTGATTTTATTCAAAGAATTAGGCTAGTGAGAGTAGCAGCTTCACATTTCCAAGTTCAAGGTCCAGCTCCTAATATTGAATACTTAGTGTGTGTACGTGCCATGAGGGCAGGGATATATTTTTTTGTTTTGTTTTGTTTTTGTTTGATTTTTTTCAGTTTATGATGTGCCTGGAATAGGGTCTAGAATAGGATCTGGTATACACAGCTGTCCCTTGCTAGATTCCCCCTGGATATAAAAACCTATGGATGCTCAAGTCCCTTATACAAAATGCATATAACCTACACATATCCTCTTGTATATTTTAAATCATCTCTAGATTACTTATGATACCTAATACAATGTAAATGCTATGTAAATTGTTGCCGGCACATGAAAAATCCAAGTTTTGCTGTTTGGAACTTTCTGGAATTTTTTTTGGTGAGTATTTTCCATCCCCAGTTGGTTGAATCTGAGGATGAGGAACCCGCAGACATGAAGGGCTGACTGTAGTAGGTGCTCAGTAAATATTTGTTGAATGAATGAATGATGATTGAATGTGAAATGGCTAGCATTATGTAAAAACCTGTAACACTTCTGCAGAGATAAAATATATAAACATAGTATATTGTAGGTATATCAGCAAGTTCAAAATATTATAGTAGATAATGAATATCTAAGTTCTAAATGGATGCTGAGGGAAAGATTAATCAGAGTAGGACTAGGTTAATCAAAACCTGCGTACTCCAGATTTATTTTTACTTATGGCCGAATAGAGGACATAACCTGAATTTGTAGGATTATCTGGCCTAACACTTTTTTCTCCTCAGTTTTCATTGTCTCCATATCAATTCAGTGTTTAAAATGTACCTATTTTGTTTCAATCCAACACTGTGCCAGTATAAGTCCATAAACTTTATCTTTACTATTTTTGTCTTTTTTTGGGTATCTCTTCTTCACTCTGTGATTTCTTTTTTATAAAAATTGTTATTTAGAATTTACTGAAATATTTTGAAAGAGTGAAATACCACTTAGAGTACTTTGTATCTCTGCACCCTTGGAAAGTGACCCTGGCCACAGATTTCAAAGATGAGATGTGACGAAGGCCCTAGGTGGTTACCATGTGGTTGAGGTACCTTGGCCCATCTGGCTCAGTTTGTGGCCGTGGATTTGAACCCTGTACATTACTCCTGTATGCAGACTGCACATCCATTCCATGATTGTAGCCAAGCTACAAACTTGATAAGTATAAAATTTCTTCCATTATGATTCAACTCTTCGTGTTTGGAATGCTTACTGGGTCTGTTGTGGTATTGCGGGAACTACCCCATCTACTCTCGCTGCTGATTCCTTCCCTCAGGGTCCAGTGGTTCAAGTCCCATCCACTGAAAAATTCCCCAGCTTTGCCTTCCCCTCAGATCGCTACCTCATTCTTTTTTTTTTTTTTTTTTTCCCACAGCTAATATCTCTCTGCTCTCCTGGTCTCTCTACTTCTCCTTTCCTTTCCATCTCAGCTCCCTGAAATATGGTTTCTGTGTCTACCATATTCCTAAAATGACATTGACTAGGGTCACCAGAGGTCTCTTAATGTCAAATATAATGACATCTTCCTACAATGACTTCAGGGTTGACCACTTCTTCCCAACTTGAAACCATTTCTTTGGTTTATGTACCACCTCTCTTCCTGGCTTTCTCATCTGACTCATTCTTCCTTTGAAAGAGAGGCAGAATCTGTCTCCATATTTAGCTTCTTACCCCATTGTGAATCACCACATGACATGGATGGGAGGCAAGTCTTGTGTGTGAGTGGAAGAGTGGGAAGAGTGTGAGCAGGTAGATGGATGGCATAGCGTAACTAGGCATGATAGAGAGTGAGCTTCTCAGGGAAGCCAGTGTCCATGCACAGTGCCCATGACTGCCAAACCTGCCCTCAAATCTCAGTTGTGTGGTCTTCCTTTGGAGTAACTTAGAACCACCTCTAATAATGGTAGACGGATAGTAATGAGAATAGCTGTTGATAAAATATAAAGTCTTTATATAGTTCTTTCCTGTGAAACTTTTCATCTCTGTACAGTTTAAAAATGAAGATGAGGGTAACATTTAGGGATATATTTTATCCACTTGGGAAGAGAAAGAGGGTTTTCATGAACAGGAAGTAGTGGCAAAAATGTAAATATAATCGGCTGATGAATGTATAGTATTTAAAAGAAAACATTTATTTGACACCAACCATTTTTCAGACTTATTTAATTTCTATTCCTGCCAGAAAATATAGAATTTGATTCTGTTCTAATTTTCCAAAGATGTTTATTGTAAAGAATGACTTTAGTATTTGAAAATCAAAGTTGATGATACTTGTTTCATACCCCTGCGTTTAAAAACAACAAGTTTTTCTAATTTTAAATCACAGAAAAATCCACCTGACTTTTAATCTTGTTTTTGGTTTGACAGTTAGATTTTGTAAAATCCACTACAATTCTAAACAGGTAAAGATCAAGAGGTGAAGGGGAAAAAATTAAATATTTATTTTTCACCTTGTTCTAAGCACAGCAATGTGTATTCGTAAGAGTCATATTTTATTTGTCCACCTCTTGCATTCATTGCTTCTTAGAAGCCCAGAACCTTTCTCTAACACATATAGTGTGGCCTTTTCATGAAGTCAACTCCTTGAAAATTGATATATGGTGGAGCATTGAATTCTGCCAAACATCTGCCTGAGCGTTGGTATTGGAAGGTACCCCCAAGGTTTTGTCTCTTTAGTCACTTGGGTTAATCGCCTTGAATGTACTTGTGTGAATAAAACTATGTTAAGGGAAATAGAGAACTCAGATATTTGCACATGCAACTTACTGGTCCCACTTTGTATTCTTTTGCAGAGAATGGGATAGAGAACTGGCCTCAAAGAAAAATCCCAAGCTCATTAATGCCCTTCGGCGATGTTTTTTCTGGAGATTTATGTTCTATGGAATCATATTATATTTAGGGGTAAGGATCTCATTTGTAAGTTCATTATGGGTAACATAATTATATTCATTTTTATTTATTTATTTATTTTTGGCTTTGTTGGGTCTTCATTGCTGCACGTGGGCTTTCTCTAGTTGCGGCGAGCAGGGGCCACTCTTTGTTGCAGTGCATGGGCTCTAGGTGCATAGGCTTCAGTAGCTGTGGCACATGGGCTCAGTAGTTGTGGCTCGTGGGCTCTGGAGCACAGGCTCAGTAGTTGTGGCGCATGGGCTTAGTTGCTCCGTGGCATGTGGGATCTTCCTGGACCAGGGCTCGAACCCATGTCCCCTGCCTTGGCAGGTGAATTCTTAACCACTGCTTTACCAGGGAAGTCCCTATATTCATTTTTATGATTATAGAAGGACTAGGGTAATCTGGTACACAGGTAAAAGGCTAACTCTGAATACAAGGAAACCACTAAAACTCTAGTGGAGACAAGTAAAAAATGCATTGGAACTAGGATGTCCTGGAACACAGGTGGCCATTTATAATTTCAAACGGGTTCAGTAAAATAAATTTCTTTTAAAAAGGTATTTTCTGTTATGATCCCAAATCACATTATATTACTGGTATATGAGATTGCCGATGATTTTATTTTCCTGTATTCAACAGGAGAAAGTCAGGAGACAATGTCAGGAGGAGAATTAGGTAAAATTCAGCAATTACATATATGAGTGTTTGTAATATTTTGAAATCATATATGCATGCTGAATTGTTTCAAGAAAAAATAGCAAAAATTAAAAATATGGCAGTGAGGTACTTCTGCAGTATGTTTTCTCAGTCTCCTATGTCTTCCTCATTGTGAAGAGAGCTCAGTGCGTGAAGATCCCAGGCTTTATGGTGTTTAAGTGCAGTCTGGGATGTTCCCCAGCTGTTGTCAAATATGACTCTGATCTATTATTTTTTACCTCACCAGAGCATCATTTGGAATCCTTGACTGTAACCTGTAAAACTGATGGCAAATTGAAAACTTATTTAATCTTCAAGTAAAGGCTGTGCACAATATTTGCTTTGGGAGGTTAGGTACCTGTTGAATGGATTTGTGTTGTAATTATATTGGTCTTCATGCCTTTGGGAGTGAGGGTTGCCATAGTGTCTCCTGAAGAGATGCCATGCAAGTTGCATTGCTTTAAGAACTTGTACTTAATACACAGCAAATAAATACATTTACACATTTATTTTGACAAAGATGACCACATTTAGGTCCCCAATGTTTTGTAATGCTCTTGATTACCTCCTGGGAGAAATGCTCTGGCTTTTGAAATTATCTGTCTATTGATGTCTGTCTATCTGTCTGTCTAGCTAGCTAGCTAGCTAGCTATCTCTGTAGAAACCTGCAGCAGTCTGGGGGTGAAAATATTTTATCTGTAAATATGAATAAGGTAGCTGAAGAATTAACTATCTTTTAAGATATCTTTGGGGTTAGTTTTCTTAATGAGAGCACCCAGAGCTTTGGGAAACAATTTTTTTTTAAATTTTATTTATTTTTTGGCTGCACTGGGTCTTCATTGCTGTGCGCGGGCTTTCTCTAGCTGCGGCGAGCAGTGACTACTCTTCGTTGCAGTGCTCGGGCTTCTCACTGCAGTGGCTTCTCTTGTTGCGGAGCACGGGCTCTAGGCGCGTGGCCTTCAGTAGTTGTGACACATGTGCTTAGTTGCTCCGTGGCATATGGGATCTTCCCAGACCAGGGATCGAACCTGTGTCCCCTGAATTTGCAGGCGGATTCTTAACCACTGCATCAACCAGGGAAGTCCCAGTTTGGGGGAACAATTTTATCCATAGCTCTGGCTCCATTTGACTTAATTTTTTCAAATGTTTTGTTGTTTGCCTAATAACTATACTCTCTGCATTTGAATCAGTGTATAGAAGTACAGTTTACTCTGCCCATAGCATATAAGAATACAACATTCTTTTTTTTTAAATATATGTTCAGCACTGAGTTATTTTTCTAGTATTGTACTAATATAGCCCCTAATCTATGTCACCCATTTTATTTATTTATTTATTTGGCTGTGTTGGGTCTTCGTTGCTGCATGTGGGCTTTCTCTAGTTGCGGCGAGTGGGGACTACTCTTCATTACGATGTGTGGGCTTCTCATTGCAGTGGCTTCTCTTGTGGCAGAGCACAGGCTCTAGACACGCGGGCTTCAGTAATTGTGGCTCGTGGGCTGTAGAGCACAGGCTCAGTAGTTGTGGTGCATGGGCTTAGTTGCTCCCCCGGCATGTGGAATCTTCCCAGTCCAGGGATCGAACCCGTGTCCCCTGCACTGGCAGGCAGATTCTTAACCACTGTGCCACCAGGGAAGTCCCAAGAATGCAACATTCTTAATAAGTCATCGTTGGATTGAAGTGAATGATATTTCAAATAATTGTTATGTCATAACTAAGATTGTATAGAAACTCAAAATTTTCTCTTCATGTTCTCCATCACATGCTGCTTCCATCGGTTAACATAAGCACAACTGAGTAGAAGCTGGGAGAGAGGCTGAATTATTAAGTCCCTTTTATGCTCTGCCTGACTTGTGAGATAATTTATTCCTCTAGATTCCACCAGCATAGAAGTTTCATGAGAACCAAAGCAGTCACCTAAACATGAAAATTTAGATGATACACTAACATATTTATAAAATTTATTTTTGGTCTGGTATACACAGATCAAAAAATAAACAAAATATAGTTTAATATTTATTGAGTACCTAATCTGTTCCAGGTTCAGCATTAAGCCCTTTATACAGATTATTTTAGGTAATTCTCCTAGCAACTCCATGGAGCAGCCATTAGTATCTCAAATTTATAGAAAAGGAAATTGAGATGCAGGAAATTAAGTAACTTTTCCAACGTTACGCATGTGGTAAATTTGAGTGACAGCCAGGTCTCTTTGGTTCCAAAACCTATAACCTTGCATTAGATCAGATTATAATTGCTATGTAACTATATTTGTAATGATTATATGTAGGTACTCAATAGAATGGTGACTGTAGTAATCAGTCTTGGGTCTGCTGAGCTTCTTTGCATCTGCTCAGGAGATATAGGTTAAAAGCTTGAATGTTGAAGATTCTTCCAGGGTCACCTCAGGGGCAAATCTGAAGAAAGTTCAGAGCAGGTGGCAGCCCAGGAGAACCAACTGGACTCTTCCCACTTATACTTGGGAAGGAACTGTGTGAAATCCACCCAAGAGCCAGCAGTGCTAAGAGTCAAACGTATAGAAAAAATTAAGGGTAGAAGAATGGAGTGGATGTGGAGAAGGACTAACTTATTCTTAAACTTCTCAAGCTTAAAAATATCCCAGCAAAAGTAATCCTAAAGCCTTTCTTGGTGTATTAATTACCCAGGGGTGGGACTGAGGGGAGTGAGTGGTGCTCCTGATCTAAGCTGAGCCCAGGGCCACTGGTCTGTAACTGACAGCATGTTTAAAAGGCAAAGGTGATTTCCATCAGCTCAACTTCTACTGATAACCAGCAGAAAATGGGTGAGGAAAAGAACGGATGGGGAAAGCAGATGAAATGTGTATGGTTAGAAGGCATGGAGAGGAAATTTACATTGACAATGGCACAGGTGTGGTGAGGCTGTGGTTTTTCTCACCCTTGTCACAGAATAAAGGCTTCACGGCCTCACCATGCAGTTTTAAGTGGTAAAAACGATGAAAACTGTTAAGTCTTTAAGAACTTATATGGTGGTCATTAAGATGAGTGTAGCTTTTCAGAGCATCTGATCTCTCTACCCCATCCCTTCTGTCTGTTACAGGAAAAAAAAAAGGGGAGAAAATTTTGCTGTTATAAGACCTCTATCCTTTTAAACAACTTATACCAATGCCTTAGTATTTATCGTATTCTTTCTGGGGATTCCTTCTTTCTTCTGTGTGTGTCATCTTGGTAATGTTTTAATTTCCATTAAATGAGCAGGGATTCTTGAAGTTGCTATAACACTACTCTTGGTAAAAGGTGGACATACTTTCAAGATATCCTGTGTGTTCTTAATCCTTTTAAACAACTTATACCAGTGCCTTAGTATTTATTGTATTCTTTCTGGGGATTCCTTCTTTCTTCTGTGTGTGTGATCTTGGTAATGTTTAAGTTCCATTAAATAAGCAGGGATTCTTGAAGTTGCTATAACACTATTTTTGGTAAAAGGTGGACGGACATACTTTCAAGATATCCTGTGTGTTCTTAATCCCTCTAAACCAGGATAACTGTGGTATAAAGAATATTTGATTGGTTTCAGAACTGATAGAAAAAGTACTATAAAATTTGCTGTTGGGACTTTCCTGGTAGTCCAGTGGTTAATACTCCGAGCTTCCACTGCAGGGGTCACAGGTTTGATCCCTGGTCAGGGAACTAAGATCCCACATGCCATGCTGGTGTGGCCAAAAAAAAAAAAAAAAAAAAAAAATTCTGTTAACTGTGAAAGGTTAAGAAAAAAAGGAAATGCCATCATGAAAGAGTTTGTCTCTCTGTAATACTGATGTAATTTTAAATCGTATTAGCTATGGCCTCTCATGATTAACTGTGTACTTGTTTTTTCTCCATTTGACTCAGCAGCCAGATATAACATTGCCTTTAACATTTAAGACTCCCAGCATAAAGGAAAAACTGGCCGTTGAAGAATTGAATGTGCAAGTCAATTAAGGACAGTCAGAGAGAAGCCAAGGGAAGGGCATCCTGTAAGCAGATTACTGAGAGAATATGGTTATCACAATATCTTTATTATGATAAGAAATTTACAAGCATTCACTCAAATATATTCTTGACACCTAGGCAGCTCTGGGCATATTTCCATCATCAAATTGAGATAAATGTCAGTGCAACTTGAGTCGAACTACTTTTATTATTTAAATTTCTTAAACTCCAAGAAGTTTAAGGTCATAAAGAAGTCTTAGGACTTAAGAGTTTTCAAGTCCCACATTCTATCTTGCAAAAGATCTTTGTCCCTTGTGTTTTGACACAGACATTGGGTAGGTGTTGAATTTAAGCATACTACTAACTAAGAGTGTTTTGGGGAATTCTGCACAGAGGTAGTCTCTGGTTTAGGCACTTTGACTTACTTTTGTCCCTTTCACCTAAGGTCACCTACCTCCAGCAAATTTTCTAGATGCCTGTCATGGAGAACTCTTTTCTCAGCTTCCTCTCCCATCCCCCCATATCTAGCTGCTTCTCTAACCCCAGCAGGGACTTGAATGCTACACTGCCTACACTCACCCTACATCCTGAATATTTCTACCCTCTACTAGAACCCCCATCCATAGCACACATGCTGTACTTCCTGTGCTCCCCACTGTGTACTACCCAGTTCCTGTGTCAAGGTTTGGAAAATCATGGGGTTTAGATTTCTTTGAAACAGAGAATTTTTACTTTAGAGTAACCAGCAGCCCAACCCCAGATAATGTGACTTAATTGGTCTAGGATGAGCTCGGGGCTAAAGTTCCCCAGGTGATTCTGATTGAGGTAGACAAGCAGGAACGTTATCACTGAATGCATCTGACTTTTGCTAGAATCTAGGGTGAGGGCATTGGGTCGTGGTACACATGGAATTTTTTAGTTTGATTTTTTTAAAATGATAATATCAAAAAAATTTTAGACAAAAAATAAATATTAAGTCCTTTAATGACAGAAGGACAGTGTTTCTCAAATTTTATATGCATACAAACCACTGCCCCCTCCCATCTGGCAAAAATGCAGATTTTGGGTGGAACCTGAGATTCTGCATTTCTAAAAGCTTCCTGGTGAAGATCCTGTTTGCCCTAGCACCATGCTTTGAGTAGCAAGGATTTACAGGGTCATGAAAGAAGAGAAAGCCTAGTTAGAAGTTACAGTTATTGTGAAAAGAGAAGTAGGTGGACTAATCATGGCCAAGGAGCCCCTGAATAGAAGTGACAGGAATCCCACTGAGATTAAATGTGGCTGAGGGTTTACTGCAGTGTCCCAACGTTAACTGTTAACTTTCTGTATCTTCCTCCAGCACTCTCTCAAGACTCTGCTGGAGAGAAGTAGATAGATGACTGTGTGCATGGAGAGGGCAAAGGTATAGCTAGGAGGGACTATGTTTCTCTTCCAAGACTGCACGCACGGAGGAGATGATCCATCTCTTTCTGTAAAAACATTGTTACGCAGGTTGGTTAGGCTTTTACAGTACTATTGAACACAGAGGTGCTCCAAGAGCATTTACCATTATACGTGCTTTTGAAGGCGAAACTAGGAATCCAACACCATGTCTGGTAGGATATTGTATCTAGGGCAAAATGCGTCTGTTCTCATGTGTGAAATTTTAGAACAAAATCGATTTGTAAGTTAGGAATTGTCTGTGATCTTGTACTTTCAACTTAAACTAGATATGAGGGGGCCCAGTTTCCTCATTCTTGGTGTGAACATGGTGCCTCTTTACTTCTTGTAGTTAATCAGTATCCTATGGTGACTAATGAGTGTGATGTGGTGAAAGTGTACAGTTTCTATGATCCCTTCTACCTTTTAAATTAAGTGTCTATGATGCAGGGCCTAGAGAAATGGCTTTATCTTAAATTACAGTGATATTAAGTTGTAACTTTATTTGGTAGGTTGATACTGGACTAGTCACAATGCTTGAATTGATCAACTGCCAGGTCATATTATAACATTGTCTTTTCTGTTTAAGCTTATGAATAAGATGGGGGGCTCTGGAGTCAACCAGAGCCAGATTTGAACTATCTGGTTCAAATCCTAGTTTTACCACTTGCTAGCTGTCTGATACTGGGAAAGTTATTTAAATTCTCTTTGTCTCAGTTTCTTTGATTGTAAGATGGAGACAATAATAGCACATATTTCATAGAATTATTGTGAGAACTAAACAAGTTAAGCATGTAGAATAGATCCTGGTACACAGCAAGTGCTTTATAAATGTTACCTGTTACTGTATCATTAAATACAATCTAGATACTTACCTTCACAAGTACTCCTACTATTTGCATTTACTTGTTTCTCTATATATGCTGTAAGCAAGTCTTAAAGTACCAATTTCATTTTTATAGGGCACAGGAAAATATTTCGCTAATGTTTAAAAATGATACCTAGATTCTAAGCATTACTTCAGAAATTAAAATTAATATTTTAACGTGTCTTCCATTATCGCATTTTCTGGATTAAACCTACTTTTGCTGCTATATCAGCAAGTCTAGGATTGTTTTCTTTCAAAACATGAAGAACAGAGCTTAGATTTCTAGTGAAGACATTGCTGGTAATAGTTAATAAATCAATGAACACCCAAAGGAAAATACCAAAAGCAAAACATTTTAAATTAGGCACTGAATCTAAAAACATGATTCAGGGTAGACAGATGCTATAATAATATTTTTGAGATTCTGTTCTTGGTATGGCAGTGGTCCCCAACCTTTCTGGGATCAGGGACCAGTTTCGTGGAAGACAGTTTTTCCACGGACTTGGGGGAGGGGGGAAAGTTTCGGGATTTTTCAAGCGCATTACATTTATTGTGCCTTTTATTTCTATTATTATTACATTGTAATATATAATTAAATAATTATACAACTCACCATAATGCAGGATCAGTGGGGGTCCTGAGCTTGTTTCTCTGCAACTAGATGGTCCCATCTGGGGGCGATGGGAGACAGTGACACCCGTGTGTTGCTTATGTCCAATCTACTCCATAAGATGCAGCTTAATTGTCACTTGCCACTCACTGATAGGGTTTTGATATGAGTCTACAAGCAACAGATTTATTATGGTCTCTGTGCAGTCAAACCTCTCTGCTAATGATAATCTGTATTTGCAGCCGCTCCCCAGTGCTAGCATCACCACATCAGCTCCACCTCAGATCATCAGGCATTAGATTCTCATAAGGAGCATGCAACCTAGCTGCCTCGCATGCACAGTTCACAGTAGGGTTCTTGCTCTGATGAGAATCTAATGCCGCCGATGATCTGACAGGAGATGGAGCTCAAGAGGTAATGCGAGCGATGGGGAGCATCTGTAAATACAGATGAAGCTTTGCTCACTCATCTGCCACTCACCTCCTGCTGTGTGGCCCAGTTCTGGGGGTTGGAGACCCCTGTGGTATGGTATACGTACATTTTTGTAAAAACTACCTACGGTTGGGGCCTTGGATAGGTTTTATTTTCTATGCTGAATATGGAAAATTTTTTCACTTAGCAATTGTATAAAGCCAAAAAATTTCCATAAGACTCTAGTGTATCAAGATAAACAAAAATTTGACACTCTTGTTTACCCTGTCAAAGGCAGAATCTTAAGCCTTTGCTTTGGTATATAAGCCAGTACTCTTTGTATTTTATGATAAATTCTGGGTGTATGCCTGCATGTGTGTTTACTCTGTTCTATTGTTTTGTATGCATGTTTTCTTTTTATCATTTGTTGTCATAAGTTATATACAATTTTCAATCCAATATTTTATTATTTATTTTATCTTTTAAATATTCTTTTATGATTATGAAAATAATCAGATAATGATTGATAAATCTGATTATCTTTCCAATTTTTTCCCATGAGAATATATACTTAATGAAGGGAGGTGGATCATTACATATGTGTTATAAATCTACTCCTCCTCTTAATGTTTTGTGAATGCCTTTTCATATCATTAGCTATTTCTCTTCCTAATCATTTTAGTGTTTAATGACTCATGTGGCTGTACCATAGTTTATTAGTTCCTCATTGTTGAATATTTAGATAGCCTCCAATTTTTCAGTCATAAATAATTCTTCAATGCACATCTCTTTAAAAGCGAAATTTTAGTGATTTTCCAGTTGCCTTCCAGAAAAGATGTATTAATTTACTTTCCTGACACTAAAGTATGAAATTCAGCCCTCACTAACAGTACTTATTATCATTTAAAAAATGTTTCCAAATTGCTAAGTGAAAAACTGTATATTATCATTTGTATTTGCATTACTTTTGGTTCCTAGTGAGTTTAAACTGTTTTTATGTATTAATTATGCATATTTCTTGTGGGGGGCAAATTGCCTTTTCATATTCTTTGTCTATTTTTATTTTTGTGTGTTAGTCTCTTTCTTATTGATCTATGAGAGACTATTTTCCTCAGCCTGTCATTTGTTTCTTTTTTTTCTTTTTTCTTTTCAAATTAAAAAAAAATTTTTTTTAACATCTTTATTGGAGTATAATTGCTTTACAATGGTGTGTTAGTTTCTGCTGTATAACAAAGTGAATCAGCTATATGTATACATATATATCCCCATATCCCCTCCCTCTTGTGTCTCCCTCCCACCCTCCCTCTCCCACCCCTCCCTCTCCCACCCCTCTAGGTGGTCACAAAACACTGAACTGATCTCCCTGTGCCATACAGCTACTTACCACTAGCTAGCTATTTTACACTTGGTAGTGTGTATATGTCACTGCCACTCTCTCACTTCCTCCTAGCTTACACTTCCCACTCCCCGTGTCCTCTAGTCCATTCTCTACATCTGCGTCTTTATTCCTGTCCTGCACCTAAGTTCATAAGAACCATTTTTTTTTTAGACTCCATATATATATGTTAGCATATGGTATTTGTTTCTCTCTTTCTGACTTCTCTCCGTATGACAGACTCTAGGTCACCTGTCACCTCACTACAAATAACTCAATTTCATTTCTTTTTATGGCTGAGTAATATTCCATTGTATATATGTGCCACATCTTCTTTATCCATTCATCGTCAATGGATACTTAGGTTGCTTCCATGTCCTGGCTATTGTAAATAGTGCTGCAGTGAACATTGTGGTACATGACTTTTTTTTTTTTTTTTTTTTTTTT